>VZRE01000501.1:246627-480641 GCA_013396775.1 Cephalopterus ornatus
CCCCCCCCCCCCCAAAAAAAAAAAAGTTTAATTGCTTTTAACAGTTTGACTTTGCTTATTTAGGGAGGTCTGGAATTTTCACCCATACAAGATCACATACAGCAGCGTGTACCCTTCAATCATCTTTACCTTTTTGCAGTGGCAGCACATGGAGTTGCTGGTTTGCTCTGAACCAAAACTGCACTGGTGTAGCGCTGATCTTTGTTTCTAGGGCTATAATCCTGCATTGGGCTCCATTTAAACGGTGTTGGTTATAATCATCTAGTTTAATGGCTCTTCAAGATTGCTGAGCTTGTCTGATGCCTGTCATTTTGACTCCGTCCCTTTTTGCCAAATATAATCTATTCCTATTTCAGTTAATTTTTCTTCAAGGTAAAATATATTGCCTTCAAAACTTGGTTGGATTTCAAGCCCTAGTGATTATTTTTTTTTTTTTGAATATTTGAGGCTTTTAGGGAAAGTGTGAAAAGGCATCTGCATAATGATCAATTGTTTTATTGCTTTTCAGAAAGATGCATCTATATTCCTTGGCATATGCTTTATTTGCAGCATAGATATATGGCTAGCAGTCTGAAAATCAATTGGAAAAATTATGCTGTTATTTTGACCATTAATTGGAAGAACTCCTCAGATCACTTACAAACCTGGTATAGCAGTGACCTCTACTCTTCAAAATTTTTTATGAGGACTATAATATTGAACTTTTGGAAGGCCCACAGGATGTACCTGTGCCACATGTCAGATTAGATGATCCCAATAGTTTCATTTGGCCTTGAAATCTAGTAAATCGTATGCAATAATCACAAAGTGTACCAAAGTCTGCAAGCTGTGCAAATGGGCAGAGTTTTAAAAATGCAGGTACAACAAATGGTATTCTGTTTACCCATTTTCTTTCTAGCATCAGAGGCTTCGTACCATTCTCTTTCCATAACGGCCACTAACCTTTCTTGTCACCTAGCCAACTTGTGAACATCATTTCTGTGATATTGTGTGTGAGCAGCCTAGGAAATTCTTGTGTTGGTTGTCTTCTTAGCATCCATCTTCTGCTTGCTGTCACAAAATACCGCTGAACAGCCTTCCCTTTTTAGTCCTGTGAATATAGAAATGTTCTTTGTTCATGTCCTGGTTTAGAGGGTGCCTAATGGTAGATGCCCACAGGAGGAAGTTGTATATTCTGTCTTATCCCAGTATTTCACCTGCTGTTCCTTACAGCCTCTCTATTTCCCCTCTTGGTTCGGAGGTCTATCAGTAGGTGCTCACAGTGCTGCTGGCCTGTCCCTTTGCTTCTGGAATACTGACTGGAAAGACTGTGAGTGATCCTTTACTTACTTTCCTCATTTCTCTGCTGCTTTGCAGTTCCATTGGAGCAGTGAGCTGGAATAGTAGCAGGTGTTTTCTTATGCATCATGGTATGCAAGATTGTTTGGTGACAGCTGACACATTTGGGCTGAATTTGCTTTCCTGTATGAGTGTGGAGACCAGGCTGCAGCTTAGCCCAGGTCAGGTCTGTAACTACTCCAGACAGAATCTGATGAAGAAGGTGGAATTGACTTTTCCCAATAAATGTTTATTTTTGTTTTGTGAAGAGGTTGATTATATTTAGTATGTGATTTTGTTAGATTTATTAAATAGTTGTACAAAACTGATTTCATACAATTTTGACACTTTTAGCACTAAGAAACAAACCCAAACCTCAATACCAGTTAAGCACATAGTGATTTTGAAGTTTCTCAAAGGAGATGGATAAATATTGGAGTTACTAACTAATTAGGGTTTCAGAGTTGGGGCAATTTAATCACTGAACAAAACCAATGACTGCAAAATTCCCTTAGGCTGGAGTGTGTGTGTCTTGATTAGTTGGGTGGATTTTGTTTTGTTTTTGAGGGAAACCATGCCCACCTTAAAGATAGCAAAGGAGTAAAATATATTGGTTGCATTGTATAATAAATATGGAAGATGTGTTCCCTGAGAAAAGAGAGGGAGGTCTTTTTTATTGTGGATTCTCTAATCGCTTCAATGTCGGGTGTAAGTGTCTTAAATACAGTATGTGAGTGACTTCTGTGAAGGAAGGAATGAGTCTGGAATAGCTCTGACCCATGTGCTGCTGTAGGGACTGCTCACTGATTTGCTTGTCACCGGAGTTGACAAAGGCTGTCATTCTGTGACTGAAAAGATGAACAGCTCTACTGACAGCTGTACCTGGTGCTCCTGCTGGTGACTGCCGATACAGCTGTAATAGAAATCCAAATAGCCTCGTAATCTTGCAAAACAAAAATGCCTCATACAATTTTTGTGGTGAGCTTTTGTTGTTAGAGTCTGCAAGGAGAGATGACATTAGGGTTTTATTTAATAATTTATCTTGGGAAACTATGCTTTTGGAGGTTATCTGTGTATTAATTGTTTAAATAAATTTCTTGTTACTACAGCCATTCAGTACAAACCACAATAAATTAATCTTGCTTGCCTGTCAGTCTTGATTTCAGCTAGGCCAAGAATAATAGTTGAAGCCAAGAGACTGTACTACTGAAAACACTTGCTATTGAGTTTTGACAGGTTTACTTGCAGTGAGTGACAGTCGAGGATATTGTTGTTAGAGTAGTCATTCCTTCAGGGGCTTGTATTATGCCTACAGGAATGCCCTGCGGGCCTTTTTATATTCCTCCTTTTAAGATGCCAGTGTCACAGTCACTCCTGTTTCTCTCCTTTTCTTGAAGGGATCACCTAGCTTAAAAAGAAACTCAAGTGTGATCAAAACCAGAACTAAAATTATTATTCTTCTCTTGGCTGAAAAAGGAACTTGTAGGCAGTCAGCTCTTGTGGCTGGTGGGCATCCCTGTTGGCTTTTCCTCCATGTCCTGTAGGAAGAGAGACAAAGGTTTCCCAGTTTCTGGTACCTTATGGTTATTACTGTGGCACAGCTTTATGCTTCCCTCTGAAACTGACACTTTCAGTGATACCTTTTCCATTCTTACTGGAAAAGTGGAGTTTTGGACTGTTCTGTTTTCTCCCATCACCCAGGACCTGTGGTGTTTTTCTTTCTTATTACCCAGTGAGAGCTCCTGTGCCTTGTGTGCCTCCCAGTGAGGCAGCCTTGCACTGTTGGTAAGTCAGGAGGACCAAGGGATCTGAGAGCTCAGGCTTGTGTGTAGGCCAAGATCAGAAGTATGCTACCCACAGAGGAGGTTTGGACCAGCCTCCTTTCCCCCCTAAACCTGCCTGCAGCTGTTTCCTGTGGTAAATTAATGTAACCACTTATCTTCAAAGCCTCTTTGTGAATAAACCGATGCACTTATTTGACCACATGGTGATTACTACCACTCATGGAGACCAAATGACTGAGCCTCCACATCTTGTTTCAATGGGTATTCAGACTGTTCAATTACGAGACTTCCTGCAATTTGGCAGAGTTAGGTGTGGTTGGTGGGGCTCAGATCTTTAGTCTTTCATTATGACCCTTCCATCATTTATGCACATGGTTTTTATTCATGCTCACGTCACAAAGCAAGTCACAGACTACAGTGCTAAAAATACAAGCCTGTGACATCATCCTGACTGATAGTGTTCCCAAAAGCTAATGAAAGTTAGTTATTTTAAAAGTCCTAATGTTAACACTAAACCAGTGCTTTTTGACATTGAGAAGCGATACCTGTCTGCTGGATACAGAATATGCTTTTATTTTTAAAGGTTGATTTTTCAATTCCTTTGTAGGCTGCTTGGAACAATATTTGCTGTAAGTAGTTCACTGGGAATAAGAAAGTATTTTAGAAGCAGCCTCAAGCACAAAGAGATATACTTAGAATGTTTTAGGTGTACAGTAGTTACAGCTGAAAAAGTAACCTACTTAATTTTCCTTAAATGCAGTTACAGTTCCTCCTGGCTTTACTATTGTGATCCGTCATTGCAGGAACTGCAGCAAGGAGTGGTTGTTTTTGGAGAGGTCAGCAGCGTGGCCAGAGCCATGAAACAGGTCTTATACAGGAACAAATGCAGATTCTGCAGCCTGCAAAAAAAATGACTGGCAAAGTATCCAAAAGAAGCCTGTAAATTCCAGAGTGGAAGGTGAAGGGGGAATTGTTTTTTACAAGACTAAAACTGAGAGAATCAGAGGTAACTACCTGGTGGCGAGTTTAAAGTGGACTAATAGGACTGTTTCCTCCCATAACCTATAGTTCAGCTTTGGAAGTCTACAGGACATTGTGGATGCTACAAGTTTGTGCAAGAATGTAAGTAACTGAACAAATTCATAAAATCCATGAGGGATTGGTAAATACGGACACAACTACTCTATTAAAGCAAGTCTGCAAGTCACTGTAAGCTGGGGGAGGCTGCTTGAGAAGATGAACATGTGTTAAGGTGCTCCTCTGAGGCATTTCTCTACCTCAGGAGAGACCAAGCTACAGTCCTTTTGTCAATACATTGTACTTAACAGAAAATATGCAAGAAGTAGGCCACCCCCATTACCTGGGGGCAATCAGTTTTTCTCCATCACTTACCATGGTCCTTATGTGATCAGAGCATACCCTCTCATTCAGTATCAGCACTAACATCAGCATTTCATTAAGCGTGAACATTGAAAGATGACAGTTAAATTTCTTATACGTGAAGTGCAAGTCACTAGGCCCAAATTTCACATGTGGCTCTTAGCATATTATCACAGTGGCTTGTGAAAACAAAAGCAAGGGGGCAGATAATCACTGCAGAACTGACGGTGTGTGAGGAGAATTCCCTGGCTCATCCTAACACTGCATTACGTACCCTTCACATATGCCTGCCAGTGTAGATAGCACAAAGCAGATATGTGTGTGCAGCCTTTGTGAGTACTATAAAAGAGCCATGAAACATAAGAACCTGATAGAAAGTAATTCATTTGCCCATAATGGGTCCGTAATTGTTGCTGTTACAAAATTTCTGATTGTGACTATGTTGTGTTTAAGAACTGGGCCTGTGGTTTTATTGCAGAATTATTACAGCAAACCCTTTGGGGACTGTGAACATGTACTCTCATTCTGTTAAGTATTTATTTGGCCAATATTGTGAAATGTAGTTGTTTCTAGGGGACAAGAGGCCCTAGAATAACTGTTGAACTAATAATAAAATAGAGAACCATTTAGTTTCCTTTTTTTTCTCCAAAGACCATAATCAGATCTAGAATCAAGCAGCAGGGAAATTAGGCTTTTTTATTATTATTTTTTAGTATTAGGCTTTTTTTTTTAAGCAGATGGGCAAAAATGGCTTTCACACGAAGTACCTTGACCTTTTGTTGCTTTAAAGAGACTGAAAGTGTCTTTGGGCTTTTGGGTTTAATAACAAAGTAGTGAAAGACTTTATTGTGTTTCTGGGGCTGAGAAAGAGGGTGTGGAACTGAAATGATACACTTGGTTTTGCTGAAGTGTTTCATGTAGGTGATGTTTGGGGTTGAGGAGGAGACAAGTTGGAACACTAGTTCTTTTCTGAGCCTTCTGAGTGGCCCAGGTCTACCAGGGGAGGTACCTGTGCAGTCAGGAAGGGATTATCATGGTGATTAATCAGTTTTTCCTGGACATACCACAGTTATTAGACTGGATTTCAACATCATCTCTTGTATTCTATTTCTAGTGTCATCAGCTTTCCTAGGAAAATAGCTTGAGTCATATGTTTTACATGTTCCTTTTTCTCTCCTCAGCTCTGCATTTGTTCTAATGTAATAAAGGAATTTACAGCAGATCCACTATTCCTTTTTGGTTGGTTGGCATTTGTCATTTGTTTTTTGTTTGGTTGGTTTGGTTTTGAGTTTTTTTCTTTAGCAAAATCTCTGTTTCGCGTGTAGCAATTCTTTGTCCGGAGTTTCCCTTATCTGAAGAACCTACATGTGGGTTACATATTTTGCAGCTCTTCCTTGTCCTCTGCTCAGACCACCTCAGTGTGGCTTGTTTCCTGACCCTCTTCATGGCAGAGACACGTGTTGGAGAACAATGTGCTAAGATGTAGAACACCACTGAGAATCGGTGTTGCAGAGTTATCAAAACATCCCTTCTGGCCTTTGGTAGTAAAAGGAAAGTGGGATTGGATATTGGGATCCAGACATTGCTCCCCCACACTTCAGTCCCTTGTCTCCTACAGTGGCAGCTGACACATATTTCAGAGTAAAGTATTTAGCACCTTCCATGCTCCTGACTGGTTGCATAAGATTTTACCAAAGTGGAAGATTTTCTGGTAAAAACAGTGACTGTTGCCAGACTTGATCTGTCTCTTGAATGATGAGAGCTGATTATTTTAAACTTCATAGTCATAAAGGTAAATATTTGAATTGTCAGTATAAGTGCCCAGCTTTCTTAAATCCAGAACTACCTCACTGGTTTTTTTCTCCCTGTCTAAAGATTCCCTTATGCTTCATTGCACACTGCATATATTTTCTCTAAGCAGGTAGTACTTGCTGCAAATTTCTTCTAACCAGCACTTGCATCTTTTGTCAAGGGAGACTTTTTTTTTGATAGCAAGTAGTGATAAACAGATTTTCTTTCTCCTCAATTACAAAAAAAAAGAAAAAGTATAAAGGGAAAAAGTGTGTACAATTAAGTGTTTGAAATACATGATGTAAATGACACCCCTAGAACTTGAAAATCTTTTTATTGTCTGGAGAGATACATTCTATTCAGTAGCTGTTGAAGGCTTCCTACTGTCCTACTATTTAGGGAATTAAAATTTTTTCACTGGTTGGTTCAAAGTAGAAGAAAACTGTCTAATTAGTAATTCTCACTGTTCTTGAGAGAAACAGCAGAGGGGAAAAAAAAGGCAACTAATGTTTTTCTTTTCCAGATGTAGAGATCTGTTTTGATAGTGAGTGATGTTCTGGGACTGGTTAAACCAGCTAGGGTAAATCCAAGCCAGCACTCCTAGTGATAAATATGTGGGGTGCTTTTAAAATACTTGGCAACAGAAGAAAACAAGCTGTATGCTTCATTAAATTGAAGAATCTGGGGAGAAATTGTGCAACTTCAGAAGTGGTATGGATCTTTTATAATAGCATTCTGCGATGTTAGTCTAATTTTTTTCCCTTTCTGTAGAGTTGTCCTTTACATGACTTGTAATTGGCATGTAGTGTCTTTTATTTCGCTAAGAAAAATGTTTCTTTAATGATAACACAAGTAAAGATGTTCCTCCAATTGTGTTATTTCACTACAATTATTAGCTTGTTCATGTAACAGTGGAATTGTGAATAAAGGACTGAAAAATACAATCTCACTTGCATACAAATTACTTACTTTTTTTAGAAGTTACTCAGTGTATAACACCTTCTCAGATGCTGAACTTCAGTTTCTTAAAGAAATTTCTACAGGTGGTGTAAAATCAGCTGATTGTTTCCCGTGTTGTTGATACCTTGTATAGTTTTTTCCAACATTCTGGAGTTAGGCATCACGAAGTGTGATAATGAACCTCTACCTACAACATGTAATTCATGTTTGTGTGCCGTTGTAAAAATGTAGCAGATAGATGAGAAATTTCCTTTATTGGTTACTTTGTTGTGTGCCATGGCTTCAGTATGGTTTTCAACCCTGTCCTCTCATAAGATCCTCATAGACAAGCTTTTGATAGTTGAGCTGGGTGAGCAGAGAATTGAGGTGGATTGAAAACTGAATGGCTGGGCCCAGAGGGTGCAGAGCGCGGCGTTCGGTTTCACATTCGTGTCAAGAGTAATGAAACAGGCTGGGCCAGCTGATTATGTTGGTGGCTTTGCCAGACACCAACTCAGATGATTGAAAATTCTGCTTTTCTTTATTTTCCTTACCAATTCATGTGAGAAGGCTAAATTTTTAAAGTTCTTGCTGGATATTAAAAAGCCAATTGGACATGTGAGGGGATTTATGGTTATAAGGGGTAATCCCTTAGTGTAATTGTTATTCTGAGGTTTGTGATATTTTGAGGATCGAAGAGATTTTGATTTGTGAAGAGTACAATATGTAGATCTTTTCTGGGGTAATAAAAGCCACTTGTAGATAAAAAATGAAGGTGTAGAAAGGAAGGTACGTTTAAGAGTTGAGTTTGGAGTGTAAAATGCAGACAATCTTAAGTAAACCAACGCTCATGTCCATCAATATTAAAGTTGAGAGTCCACATTCAAACACATTCTCATAATTTTAATGGAAGTTGTGAACAGATAATAAGAGCACCACTCCAGTAGAGGAAAATTACTTGCTGCTGTGCCATTGCTATTTCATGACATTTTTGTTAATTATGCTGTCCCATAATGACTTGAGACTGTGTGTACAGAGACTTGAGATAAAAAGGAGGAATTGTAGTGGTTTTCAAAAGCAAGACCAAAGAGTGCTCCTGTCTAGAAGGGGAGGATAATAAATTCCATTAGCTTCAATCACTGGATGACCACTGGGTTTGTTCTCAGCTGTAAATTAAGGGATTATACAACTCCTATATAGCGTTAATTATTAAACAAAAGCAATTTCACAGTTTTATTCATTTGTGAAGTTTCTGTAAAGACTAGCTGCGTCATCTTTGTTACTTGTGATTCCCTATTTTGTCTTTCTTTGTGACTGCTCTGATGGACAGTGGCTGATCTAGGGCAAACCCTACACTTTGATGCTTGTCATGAAACCTTTTACAAGTTCTAAAGTAATAATTTGATATTAAAACAGTATCACAGGTCTTGGAAAGAAAAATATGTATTTGCTTCATCCTTTATGCTCCCTTTTTTAGCAGTGTTTCTGGTTAAAATTGAGATACTGAATGTCAGTATCACCCTCTGACAAGCCTGTCTTTTTGCATTTCTTTGACTGTAAATAAAGAGACAGACATGAATGTTCTTATTTGCACATATTCAGTCCCTGGTTTTAATAAGAAGATAGTGTTTTGTACATTGCTTGGTGCCTACCTAATAGCACCTTGCTAGTAGATGGTCTGCTGGTTGCACATAACATAGTAGGATAAAAATCACCTAAAATTCAATTTTTTCTTACGATGTTTCTCAAGGTCATTGTATTTTGCATTAGTTCTATCTTAATTTGTTATGCCTGAAGCTATAATGTATATCCTAGTTGCATACCTGTAGGCGAATACAGCAAGTTCTGTTTGTGTATGACCATGTTTTGGAGATGCGTGTCTATGACAGTGGTGACAAAGTTTCAAGTTGTGCTGGTTCCAAAGGAAAAATGGAGAGAAGGTTTCAATTCCCCTCATCCTATGTATCTTAGTCACTTAGCACAGGGTGCACATTAATATTTAAAAATACAAGCATAAACAGTGCTGGAGAACATCAGATGAATTAAATGTAATTACATGCACTCGCAAAAAGGTTTTCTTCCTGACAGAAGCTGCCTGTATTCCTGCTGAGCTTGTGCGGCTTACTGAATGGCTCAGAATTGCTCGGAAAGCAAAAAAGATCTTCCCCCCCCCCCCCCCCCCCCCCNNNNACCCCCCCCGCCTTTAAAGTGCAAACCGAGTACACTCTTTAACACTGATATTTTTTTTATCTTTGCAGTTTGCCGGGAAGACTCGTACCAGTCAATAGTCTCCTGTGCTGCTGTAGTACTGACACCTGTAGAGCCCACAGTGGATACAAGGAAAAAAGAACAGATCGTTATGCCAGATGTGTCCAAACAGTGAGTTATTCAAATAACATGATCTTTTACAAATGCAATTTAACTACCAGGCCAGATTCCTTCTCATGGATGTGCATATACACGTCCCTTCTCTTTCATCAGGGGTTACATAGGTGTTTCCAAAAGTAGAAACTGGCCTGAGGCTAGGCTGCTGCTTTTGTTCATTAGCCTATATTTTTTTCCAAGGCTTTTGGTAATGACATATATAGAGGGAATGGGCCTTTAGACTCTAAGAAACTGACTTTTTAAGAGGCTTATAAGATGATTCTTTTTGTTTAAATAGTCCTTTCATTCTTGCAGGTAGTTGATTTTTATAAGGAATGTAATTCTTAAACACTCATCTCATCTCAGATATTTCAGTATTTTTCGGTGACTATTTTACCTCTGTGATATGAGATATGATTGCATCTTCAGAAAAGTGGTAATGGGCTTCCAAAGAGGTTCTACTTAATTAATTAGACTGTATTTTGATATTTTGCATTAGACGAGAATCATAACCACAGTGTGCACAGTAACATTTGGCTTGCAATATCAGGCAGGATGGTTCTTTCTTGATGATTGAGTCCCTGGAGAATAAAAATAATTTTCTTCTCATGAGAAGAAAGCAAACACGGTGGTATGGCCTTATCACAACACAGACTTTGAGTCAGTGCATTTTAAAGTGTGGAAGGTAATTAAAAACATGACAATGGATAATATGACATCTATGTTTAGTTTTCTGTTTCACTTGATATATACAAATTTAGCTTTGAACTTGTCTGTGAAGTCCTGGTTTGCATGCCTATTACTGTAAGAAAATAAAACCATCTTCTCACCCCCCCTCCCAAAAAAAAACCCCATATATCCAGAACACCACTGATGGATGGGTGATCTTACTACAGATCTATGACTTAAGTCTGTATTTGAGTGTGGCATCTTTTTCAATCTGGTGATAAACCCATTTCATCTACTCTACGTGTACTTAAAATTTAACAGAGTGTGTTACCTATCATCTAGCTATTATTGCAATGACTTAATGTTTGAAATGGTGTTAACATCTAATTGTTTCAGTGGTTCAGTCATGTGGCTCTCTGAATACCAAGGAATTTGAAAGTCAATGAGCTGTGAAATACGGTGCTGAAATCCAGAGTAATTTTTGTGGTTAGTTCAAGCAACATAGAACATTTTTGCCTTCTCTTCACTGAAAGGCGAACCTGCAGTGTTGTTTGATTGGGTTTTTCATCTACTATCATAAGATTCAGCACTTCATAATCCCTTATGAATTCAAAGTAGGGAACTCCAGTACCTGTTTAGCGTGATGCCACCTCCTAGACTTTTTTTTTCCTTCGCCTTATTGGTAATAGCAAGTACATTAATCTGCTTAATCAGAAGCAAGCTTGTGCTTAAACATATTAAATGTATTTGAACTTCTCCATTGCATCAGTGTATTAGCATCTTTAAATGAATGTTTCTGACAAGTATATTGGAAATTAAACAGAACTGTCTTGCTGGAAAAAATTTGCAACTGGAGTTTGGTAAATGTTGTAGAAAGTTTCAAAGTAATTGTAGGGAGATGAACGCATATGGCTTCAAGAAAATCTCAAGCACTATGAAACATCATCATACCATTCACATCTCTCATTTTATCCAGTGATTTCTAAATGTAGATAATTTTCTCCATATCCAGTTAATGGAAGCAAGAGGTCCCAATTCCTGTGTTGTAATAACCCAGTGTCATCTGTCCCCAATGCAAACATGCCCTTGACACGTGTTGAATTCCATTGACTTGAATGCGGAGTCCATGTATGACCTGGTCTGCTTGTTTGGATCATAGTTATTGATAATCATAGTTGAAAACAACAGCAGTGCTTTGATTTTTATGTTTATCTTTGTGCAGCTGTATGGTTTTGACTTGCACACCCAAAAATTGTGCATATGACAGAGGGCTGAGCAGTGGCCACCACCGAGGTCTTGAAGTTACTGCCTTCAGGCCCCAAGGGGACAGAGTATGTTTAGAATAACTAATGCTTTCTCAAACTACATGAGAGAGTGTGTAATCCAAGCTAGATAAAATGCATGCTAATGATAATAAAATGTTAAACAGTTACTAAAAATAATTTTATTGTAAGCCACAGTAAAATTATATCCAAGACCTTCAGGACACAAGAAGCTGTGAAGCCTGGGAAGAGAAAAAAAAGCCTTTAATGAGACTTGTGTAATATTTGATTAATGATGTTATTTTGTTTTAGAAAGAAACTGTTTAGTGGTTTTAAATAATGTAGTGTATTTGCTTAATGTATTTTTTTGGTAAGCAGTAAATGGTGCCAGAAGTGGTAGCACAAAGCTCAACAATTCTTTGAAGTGTCAATGATTAGATGTTACAGCATTGCAGGAATTAAAGGATAATTTTTTTCCCTGTATTTTTTCGTGGAAGCTCAAACCATTTCATCAGGGAACAATTTCTTAGTGATGTGTAGGTAATTGCTAACTCTTGTATGCTTGTGCACTGGGCAAAATCCATACCTCAGTTATTCAGCAGGAATGCATTTGGCAAGAGGAAAAGCACCCCTTGGTAGCTTTTGTCCTTGCACTCCACAACAGACTCTGAGGCAGAGAAATACATGACCAGTGTGAGGTCACGGTGAAAAATAGGAAATGTGAGTTCTATCTTACTTTGCCTTCTGGGCCCTAAACTTTGTGTAGGATGTTGCATTAACTTTATTATATTTTGTAGAAATACAAGACTTAAAAGCCTCATGCTGTCTTAACAGTTTGAAGTTATCGCAGACTCTTTGTGTTGCCATAGTGATAGATCAGTCAGTGATAGATCAGTCAGTTGTTCTCCAAAGTGACCAGATGCTAAAACAATTTGAACATTTTGAACAGTGTATTCTGTTTGCATAGTCCTGATTTTAGTCCTTCCTATCTGAATTCTAATATAAATAAATCAGCTTCTGGCACAGAGAAATGTCATGAGGAATCCTCACTTCCATTTCAAGTTCTTATGAAGAAGCATGGAAAAGGAAGCATGGCCCAGGCAACTGTATGTTATGCTTTAAAGCAACTTAGCTTCAGCTTTACTGGGCTGAAAGGTCAGCCTTCAAGGGGCAGTATGGAAAAAGATGTTTCTCAGACATGTGTCCCTTAGCAGACAATGTTCTGCTGCTGTATGATGGTCCTATGTAAACACAGAAAACCTCTCATGTGCTTCCAGTGCTTGAAAAAAGTGTAGTGAAATTCAGGTGCATCATTCTTATCAGATTTCAAGTTGAGCTGGTACTTATATACTTCATTTGATTAGTTTCTTTGGATATGACTGCCCTGCAGTTCAGAATAGTGATGGCAACATGTAGCCCTCTGAGCTGGCCAATTTAGAAGTGGTTTGTGCATCAGTACTTTAGCTGCTGTCACAAATCTGATTTTGATTTTTATTCAAAGATATTATTCACTGTTAAATTGTTTTTAGAGCTACAGGTCTTATGTCATAAAGAAGACACAGTAATTTGACAACTATTTTTCATGTCAGAAATATTTTCCTGAAATTTAGAGGAGATTTCTAAATGAAGATCCTAGAAAAATCATATGATGAGGTAATGATTTTAAACTAAAAGAGGGTAGATTCAGACTAGGTCTGAGGAAGAAGTCTTTTACAATGAGGGTGGTGAAACACTGGAACAGGTTGCTCTGAGAAATGGAGGCCCCATCCCTGGAAACATTCAAGGGATTTTGGAGGGAGCTCTGAGCAAGCTGATCTAGTTGAAGGTGACCGTGCTTATTGCAAGGGAGTTTGACTAGATGGCCTTTAAAGGTCCCTTCCAACTCAAAATTATTCTAGGATTTTATTTTGTGATTTTAAATGTGACAGATCCTTTGACAGTTCTTCAGATTCTTAAGATCAAGTCAGATTTTTTCTGGTAAACACATGAGCCTATGTAGTGACTCTTTTCCATATTCTGTCTGTGCCAAAGCTGTTTAACTTGTACCGTGCAATCGTACTTAACCTGAGCAAGATTTTTACATGTGTTCAAATACATGAGAAGGCTTCTTGGAGTCACAGTGACTAGCTGGGTGCTTACGGGTGTGAAACAGAGTTGTAAGTGGGAGAGTTACGGCTTTAATGCCATTCTGTACATCACTGTTTAGTACGGATACTAACCTGGGATATTAGTACAGATACAGATTGGCGTCTGGAAAGATTTTTGTGCGTACGTAGTCTATATTTGTTAGCTGCAGTAAGCATATTCCAAATTTTAGGAGCTTTTTTTTCTCTCCGAGGGTTTCAAATTGTAAAAATGTAATTGTTGTATCAGAAGACTAGTAATCCTTTTTTTGACTCTTGCTGCCTTGCCTAATTCCTTTCAAAAGAAGTTCAAACCAAGCTGATTATGTATTGTTCTTCACTTACTCAGTTGCAGATTTTCTTTTCCTTTTTTTATCCTTCCCTCTAATTTTGTATTTTGCTGAATTCCAGGGAAGATTTTTTTCCCCCCTCAAAACAGCAATGTTGTTATTTTATCTCTTTAATTTTTGGTGCTCCTTAGTGGCAACGTGAAATATGGTCTCTAATGCAGCCAGGTTGTCAAGCAGTGGTACCCGCTGCATGATTTGTGTATGCTTTGACAGTCCATTAAAAAAGGCATGTTTCAGTTACGTGAAAAATGAATGCTTTTCAGACTTGTTTGGAAAACCTGATAAAAGATGATTGTACTGTTTCAGTTTTCTGGGTAATTGGGAAGATGCACTGTGTGTCACTCTTAGAGTAGCAGAGAGAGAGAATAGGGATGCCCGGTGTTGCCCTGGAGTGACATTACTTTGAAAACTGTGCTTTCAGCTGAATTGTAGTTTACTTTCCACCATTACATTTTGCTGATAGGTAACAGGTAGAGGAGGTGGAATTTATATCCGTTTTTTTAAAGCAGATACTTTGAGTAAACATTAGTGATGTGCTTAGGCTGTCTGTGGTCAAATCCATCATTAAAATATCTTCCTGGGCTAGTAGAAACCAAATATGTATCTGCAGGGGCCAAATACATTCCCAGAATTGATCAACACGCTTGGGTACTCGAGGTTCTCCTTGAGGAACCAGCCAGGCTTGAGTCTTCTGAGAGTGCAGGCCAGAACAGTGGGCCATGCTCCACACAGGACCCTGCAGCCCCCTTGCTTTGTGGTCCTTTGCAGGTGAGTGTGTGGCTTTTTCTCTATGTAGATTTAAGGGTGGCTATAACACATTAATGTGACTCACACGATAGGAAGTGCTGATGCACTGTCTCCTCCTCACGCCTGTGGAAAATGGTCTCAATGGACTGGACAGATACAGGTATTACTGCTGAGGAGCATCACACCTTTCGTGTGATAGGCCACCTGCAAAAGGTGGAAATCACACCAGATGAGTTTGGGTGTGTAATTTCCACTGTAGAATAGGATGTTTGATTTGTTTTAGAGCCTAGGAAAAAGGTGGGTTTTGCATAGGATATACAAAAGTCTTCCGAAGAAACATGGTGTGAACAGAATATATCTGAGTAACAGATGTCAATTTCCTTTGATAAAGTTAGACTTAATGAAACAAAAGTGGTTTGTTTTTGTACTATCAAAAAAACCATAATAAAAATCGTATTAAAAGTACGTAACTGGCTATCACTATGCAAAGAATGAATAAATACCCAAACATAATAAAGCTAACAAGTGACAAATTAACTCTGTTTAAAAGGTGCAACTAAGATGTTACATTTGATTAAAAAGTCGTTTTTGATTATTCCAATTTCCTGTCCTTCTGCAATAAAACAGAGAAAGAACAAATCATAGCCCATGGCTATAACAATTCCATGATCTCCCTGTACATCCTGTATTGCTTTGTGCACATAATGGTAAAATAAGCTATTTTGCTGTATTCATGTCTTCTTTGAAATGGGAAACTTTTCACAAAACAGTAAAAATATAGTATTTACACTTCATTTATTGTCTGCTGGTCCCTAAACCCAACTTGTTGAGACCCCTATCTGACATTGCCTCTTCTCTAGGCTGCTCAAATTGATGATCTCTTTCTGCTTGCTTTGAGGAAAAACAAAACAGTAAAACAGACTCTGTTGTTTCTACTTTTTTTTTTTATCTCTGTGTCTGGCCACTGCAAAAATGAAAATAATTTTGTAAAAAAATTATAAATAAAAGTTGTGCAAAGGAAATACAATTGCAGTGCAAAGCGAATATGGAAGAAACTTTGTGTTTGGTTATATAGCGGGAAAATCATCGGTTCTCATGTTTCTTCTCAGTCACTGCAACCATCAATTTATGGGAGAGATTGACAGCAAAACAACCAACATAGTTAATTTAAATATCTTAGGCAATTGTTTGCAACCAAAGGATTAAGCAGTTCTGTGCAGCTTAATTTGACCTTTAGTTGCAAATATTGAATAAGCTGTTTTTTGAGAGCCACTGACTAATTGTAATTACAGCACTCAATATTTTCAGTATTTTGTAGTTCAACTTCTGTCATTTTCTGTGTGGTGGTGAATAGTGCAGGAGGCAGAGGAATGAGGGCAATTTTCCTATGGAGGGAAGGGGTTATATAGGCTTATTCTATAGCCCTGCCAAGAAAGCTCTGATCCTTTGCAAATGTAGTCAGTATTTGGAAAGCTTCCTCTTTCCTCTGAGAAGAGACTTGGTTTATAACGGACGATTGACCATGACTGTTTTAATCATTTCGCTTCAAGTATTACTAATATGACTAAACTCTGCTTGATGAAAAGCTGTAGGGATGGAATGTTGAGTAAGATGTTTAAGGGGATCACTTTGGTCAAAGTGTGGAGGATCAAGAACACTAGGGAGTTTCCTAGTTGAGATAATTGTAGCTTTAAAATGAGTTCATTATATCATGGTGTGGCTAGTTTTTATTAATAAAAGAAAATTCAGGAAATAAAAATGTGTAGGGGTAATACAACTTGGCTGAGAAGTGATGTTTCTGAGCACCAAATGGTGAAAATTTGTATACAACTTTAGGAGTTGGAGTCAAAATAGTTAATGTAATTTACATTGGCAGAGAGCATGACCAAAACTGACTTAAAGCACTGGGCTGCACAGAGAAAGGACAATCCAGTTATAAGAATCTGGAATACAAATTTTTTCTGCTTCAGCAGCAAGCAATGGATAACATAACTGCATCGACAACTACAGGTTCTTAACTAGATCTGAAGTCATTATAAGAAAAACATTGTCACCAAATCACAGTGACATTTAGAAAATGGCTTTGATTTAGCCTGAGGCAAGAATAAAAGATCACTTTGTTCCATTCACATCTGTAAAATTAGATACCTTTATGATACCATAATGTCATTCTGGTTTTGGACATCACCCTAAAAAGAATGTCCTTTAGATAAGATTATCCATTTATTTATCAGACCTGAGAAATTTTTAATTCCTATATTAATTTTAAATCGTGTATTCTCATGCATCCATCTTTTCTTTGTTCTCTGTGAATCATCATGGTCTCCACTGGACACTTCTGCAATAGAGGAAGCTTTAGCCATCTGATTTGCTTGTTCTTCATACCCATACATTTGCCAAAAAGAAATACATCAAGAACAGTAATTTTGTACTTTGTAGTTAGAGATCTTATATGAAAATATGCCAGTTGTCACCCATATATATCTATATATGTATATATCTATATTTATATATCTATATCTATAAAAAAGGCAGGGGCTTAAGGTGCACTTGATTCAAGACTGGAGATTTTATCCTGTGTGTGCTGTAGTGTCTGGAAGTGTCTGCTTTATTTATATTACTGAATCAGATCACCAATATCAATTTAATCTCAAAGTGGCAGCCTAGTACTTGGCAAGCAAGAACTCTTCTAAACTGATGGCCTTGTGTAATCATTGCAAAATATTCTTGGCATGTTGTAATTAGAACAAGGAGCCATCAGACAATTTTGAATTTTAGTTTTATGCTGGGATTTTTTGTGTGTGATGCAATAGAAATGATTACATATATATCAAGAAGCTGTAATGTCTGGAGCAATTTTAAAAGATGATGTAGTTGAAGTAAATAAAATCTTACCTGGTTCCTTGAAAAGGATGGTTAGTGAAAGGCAGTGCAGGCACAGGGGTGGTTGAGACAGACTTAGGCAATTGAACATCAAATACTTTATCTGGAGATCTACATCTGAGGAGCTGCTGTTCTAAATTGAAGCGTTAGTCACTTACAGTGTTTGTTATTCTAATAAATTTACAGTGTTTTCCATTATCCTAAAAGCAGCTGCCTAATCCCTGAAGAGCACACCCATTGTCTGCTGTGATGACTGTACAGAGCCACTCCGGCATAATGTCTTTCTGGAGGCAGGGTTGCATCGTGGAAAATGACTCACTCATTTACTTCATATTTAAAAGGAAAACCGAGTTCGTTTTCATCCCAGCCTAAATTTATGTCCAACTTAGACACTCAGAACAAGCATTGTTACTCCCTCAGTGTCATGATTTAAAGGAGATCTGGAGTTTTTATTTAGCAAGTACTTGTTCAAGGGGTTGAAAGAACTTGATTTTGGGGTAGCACAGAATCCTCAGAGATTTGGGAGAAAGCCCTTTTAACTCAAATGGGGAGACCAAGAGAAGTGCCGGTCATGCCCTTTACCGTTTTCTTCTTCCGTGTCCAAAATCTTGAAAGTACACAAAAGTTATTTTGCTGTAAAATTGGGGTAAAAAATATTTGTTAAATCTCTTTGACTCAAGTTTTCACAAAATTAAGTGCAAGCGCTTAGTCTTAGGAACCACTGCAGAAACAGAATTACACTTTCTGGTATGTAAAAGCATAAGCTGTTGCTAAACTGTAACTGAAGTTCTCTTTTATAGACAACCAGTGGTTGTATTTTATCATCTCACTAGGAAATTAAGGCAAGTTTGGATCTCTCTGCTACTTTTGTGCAGCAGAAACATCAATCTGAGGTAGTATTGTCTAAATGCTGAAGAGGTGGGGGTGGAGTGGTGGGGGAGAAAAGGACCAGAGGGATCATTTGTTTTTTAATTTAGAAGTCTGTGGCATGTGTATTAAAGTACAACCTCAATTCTTACAAATTAGATTTCAAAGCATAATTGCAGCATCAAATATAAAAATTAATCAACTATGTTATTACTTGTGAACAATTAAAGCATCATAAAATGAAAAAATGTGAAGGAAATACGCTTGTACATGTAATGCCAGGATTGTAAAAAGCTTAATTTGGTTAGAAAAATGTATTGTAAATTAAAACTAGAAAAACAGAGCAAGTACATGGCAGATATGTATTTGTTTCACTTTCACAGTAATTTAATATCTCTGAAGCATAACAAAGAACAGCATTTATTAGTAATTTCTTTCTGTCATTGGAAGTGGGGGGAAAGGAGGGATGTCAGGGAAAAAACAGGTAGATTTGCAGTTATGACTGCATGGTACAGCTATTGGACTATGCTGTGCTGTTTTGTAGGTCTGTGCATACTTCCAGTGAAAACATTTATCAAGTGTTCTCTTGAATAAGATCGGTGAAAAATAATAGTGTTGTTGTGGTGATGTTACTGGTTTTATTGAGGGGTTTTCTAAACCATGGATTTTGCAGGACATTCGTAAAAAACATCATCTTGTGCAGTGTCTGTGTTAGAGTTAACTTTGTTAGAAAATATACTACTCTTGAGTTGTATTATCATGATTTAAATAGGAATATCACTGGAGCAAACTTAAGTTCGATCAACATACTGCTTAAAAATATCTAAAGTGCTTCATAATGCTTCAAGATGAGATATTACCTGCATACTAGAGGGAATGAATTATGTGAAAATATATATATACTTTCATGCTATGTTTCACATACCATCAGGGGGAGTTCAGTTTTTTGTTTTGCCAAACTAAATGTGGAGAGATGCTCCAGAAGTATTCATAATCTAAATATTAGTATTTCTAAAAGGAAGAGTTGGTCTGTTTTGCAGAATAAAAAAGAGATATTAGATAAGGACAGAAATAATTTTAAGAACAAGCTCCTTATCCTCACCTCTAGGTAGAGTTTGTTTTGTTCTTACTTTCTTTTTCCTGGAGGTAACAAAGAAATAAAGGCGATATCCCTTATTCTCTTCTATGGGCATTTGCAATGTATCTGTGAATAGCCCTGGGAGCAGGGATTTTAGTAACCTATCAAAGTGAGTATTGAATACATTATTTCTACTTACATGGATTTAGTGATAGCGGAGGTGGAAGGCTGTAGCTAAAAAGGTGAAATGGTACTATTGCTCTTCCCCCCCCCACCCCCTTCTGGCTTTTTCCAGTCAATACACTTGCCATGGTAGCCACCGTATGGGGTATATGAGCGTGCAGCTTAAAAAAATACAACCCTGAAAAGCAAAATGGGAAATGGGGATGTAGGAAGCAGAGGAGATGAAAGTGAAAGGACTCTGCATCATCATGCTAGGACACACGCAGCATCAGTGCAGTTGGAATAAGACAGAAATTTGCAATTACATTGCAGTAAAGTTAAGCTGTAAAGACAAAATATTGTACCAAGTAGCAGTTAATTTAAAAGAGCTGAATGCTGCAAAACCTATCCCTACAGTTATGAAGTGAGTACAAATAAAAGTTCTTCCTCCAGTGCTCCAGGAGCAGGATTAATCTCTGTTATACTAGTATCAATGGGCCCAGCTGCTTTTTATCAGTAGCAGGTGCAGTAACCACCATGTAAAAAGTTCACTGATGTTTGTGAGGGGAGAATATTTTTTGGTTTTCTTTTCCTGTGCTGAACCTCTAAGTATTTCATGTGCTTCCAGGTTCATTTACTGGGTCTTCGTGGATACAGTAGGATTTAATTCCAATTGTTTTGATTACAAGTTGTTTCGGTTATTTTAATCCTCTTTTTATCATCACATAATGGAGTAGTATGTAGCTTTTGTTGCACATAAAAGATATTTGCTGTGGCTACATTGATTAAATGCACAACAGCATGTATTGCAAATGTTTCCACCTAATAATAATAATCCAGATTTAGAGCTTCCATCGCAGCAGCCCACAACATCAGCTTGTGTACAGCTCTAATAAATGTCTCCAAAAAATAGAAGCAGGGAAAGAAAAAGACGCCAGTACTTGCATCGTAAGTGTGAGGTGGCTTTTGCAGGAGCAGGGACTTATACATCAAAATATGACATAGGCTACAACCCCTTTTTCCTCCCAGATAAGCTGTTTTGTATGTTCAGTGAATCTCCCAAATCCCAAGAGGATTCCTGTGATGAGCAAGACAAGTAGGAAGAGGGAAATGTAGATAGGAGATTATTAGGAATGAGCTATTGGGAAAAATCAAGGGAAGCAAGAGGGGTAGCTTTGAGGTAAGCTTTCCCATGTTTTAATCAGTCACACTTCTGAACTATACTCTTGGTAAAACTCTTTATCTGTCTGTCTACCTATCTGGTTTTTTGTTTGTTTATGCAGGAAGCCTATTCATCCAGAAGTGTGGTAATGTTCATCTAATTGTTGTACTTACCTACTGCTCCATCCCCTGCCTTTTATTCAAATTTTTACATATCGATTATTTTAAGGAGCCAGTTACCTTTTTCTGATGTCCTTTTGTAAAATCAACAATTCTAATATATGCCCGGGTTGCTACTTTAGAAGATACTGAGTTGAACAGGACTCATCTCTCCTGGCAGCAGTACGTGCAGAAGTGAAAGGGACCTCAGATAAGAGCCACAAACCAACCTGGAATAAATGTTATGAGAACCAAGAATGAAAAGCATTCTTTTACTTTAAAATACACTTCTTGTAGTTTTGATTGCATCAGTCTGAAAGATCTCATGCACACAGTTTAAAGGCAGGACAGGAAAAACAGAAGTTCTTTTTGACAGATTAACTAAGTGGTAAGGTGATAAGAAGTTATTTTGTCCTACAGTAGCCTGCAATTAATTGGGCTGTGTTTTTGTAATCCCTTTTAAACCTTAATCTAGTGTTGCATTCTTATTTTTCTATTTCTTATCTGGACCTGTGTAAATAGAAATGATTGATATTTTTGACTGCAAAAATTTAAATGTTCTAGATAAGCATTTTCAGATATTTGGTCTAGATAACCATTGCTAAACTTGGTTATTTATTGCCAATTCTAACAAAATGTATTACAGCAATCCAAAATAGGTAAATAAAAACCTCCTTATTTTCTTGTCCAAGGAACACTGCACTCTATTTGGGATAACATATGGAGGTGCCAGAAAATAACATTTATGGGTCAATGAGAAAGCACAAGTGTTCAGAAGTAGGATTACCTATTACTTTCTGAGTCCTGTCCTGGTGATGTGGGAACAAATATACGTAGAAATAGCGTACAGAATACATTTTACTTTGATAGCAGATGGACTTGAAATGGAATAATGAAAGTAAGGTGTGTAATAGTAAATACTATTTGCAATTGTTTTCAAGTTCTCTAATCTTCAACTGTGCTGCAGATTAAAATTACACTGTGCCATTAAAATGAGAGAGTAAATACTGTGCTGCTGCAAACCGGATTATTTAACAAAATTAAGAAGGGAAATCGTCATTCTTCATTTATTGTCCCAGAAATTCTTTTATTGAAGATGTCCCCTAAAACCAGGAATACATTCAGAGGGCTTGGAATTCAGTCCAGGTCTGTTACAGGAATGAATCATAAAGCTGAGGAGTTCAGAAAGTAGTCATATCCTCATTCAGGTATGAGCTCTAGCAAGGATTGTTTATCCTCATGTTTAAAATCAAAGCTACTAAAATTCACCTGTTCAAAATAATATTTAATGCTTCCAGCACTGTGCTATCTACGTTCTTCTTCTTCCTGAATTATTTTATTACTGTGATACTACATACTAAAATGCAGTAAAGGCTTTACATTTCAAATTATTGAAAACAAACCTGAATTTATAATAAATGCCTGATAGACTTCAGGGAATCCATAATTTAGATGGCAACAGAACAGACTGATTCCAGCTACAATAACAGATTATATTTGAAAAGGCAACAATTAAATACAAAGAATGGCTTTGGTTACTATGGGAACAGTTAAAAAAAGAGTTTTCAGCATTGGGAGCCACTGTGTGTATACAAGAGAAATTATGTTGTTCTGAGTCAAAGAAAGTATGAAAGCTTTCCTAGAAAAAGGCTAAATAGCATGAAGTATTTCAAGAAAAAGTTTTTAAATATCTCTATACAATATGTTGGTGCTTTTGTGTTCTCTCTTCCTGCTTTTACCCCCATTTTTCTGCCACTAGTTTTTGGAGCTAGAGTTTTTTGAATTGTGTAGCAAAAAATGCTTTGCAAAGAGGATTAGTGAATGAAAGAGTGATGTGGTCGAATTATTTTATATCTGGAGCTGTTTACAAGAGATCTAATCCTATCTCATAAGTCTCTTATTCAGATGAAGGCATCTGTAGTGTAGATTCACACTTTCTTTCACATACTTTTCTGTTTATTCTCTTAACCTGAAAATAATGAATGCACAAGTTAGAGGAGAAGAAGTAGGGAAAATTATCAAGTCTGTATGTCACTAAAGCTTAAGTGCTTTCAAATAGGGTGCACAGTCACATTATGTATGCAGTATTTAATAATATTGCTAAACCAGGTGTTAACCTCATTATTTTTATTAGTTTTTGACTCTAAACATTATCATTGATACCTCAATTTTTATATTTTTTTAAAAAAAAGAATAATGTCAGATTGGTACTACTTACAGCATCAACTTTGCAGTGAATCAAATTTTAAAAGTATTTAAACATCCTTTGTACTTGATCTAAATTAGAAGTTTTGTTTATCTGTTGAGGAAGCTTTAAATGTTTTATCAGGAATGATCAGTCCTGTACGGAAACTGGCACAGTCCGCAAGACTTCGGATCATCTGAAATGTGGTCCTTTGAAGTAAAAGAAACTGTAGTTGAAGTAATTTCATGATATAACAATGAATTTTAGAAGGAGAATGTTCTTTGATTTCTTTTAAAAGAAATAAACTGTCTGAAAAGTACATTATCAGCTGTTATTTAAATACATATTGAACAATACTGTGCTATTTCTGTATATCTTTCAAATTCCAGATACAGGAATGTGCTGATGTTGAACTACAAACTAGCAGTTAAGTAAATTCTCTAAATATGTCATGTAATTTTCTGTGCTTACTTGTGAAGTGAGAATGCCCACCTCGTGGTGTTAGGTACACTACAGCTTTTTTATTTTTAATATTGAAACTAGGGTACTATATATTAAGAAAAACATGTTTAAGGACACCAAGGATACATACTTAAAAGTCTCAACTTTTATGAGATTATTATTTTAGATTCATATATGCATATGTGAATCAGATATATATATGAGATTGATAAACAGCATTTTTCACAGTTGTATATAAGAAAAAAACAAAGACTCTCTTGGTAAGGGAAATAATTCTGTAACCTTATTGAGAGACCTGGGACTAACAGTTTCGTGTGCAATCATGGATGAGGGGAAAGTCTCTAGACTTAGACTAGTTTTTGCCTTATCTGCCTTTGTATGTAGGTCTGGCTTTCTTACAAGTCACCATTAAAATGCAAGGAAGTGTTTTATATCCTGCAGCCAGAGTGTTATAAACCAAAATGTTCTGTATTCTGCATTTTTGGGAAAAGAAAACACATCTCATAGCAATTCATTTTCACTTTCACCCACAGTCATTTGTTTAGATCATTTTATAACCTCTAACTTCAAATAGTTGTCAGGAACAAGTGAATACACAACTAGTAGGGGGAGATAATGCTGGGTAGTTCAGTGGCCTTCTCAACTTCCCAGATATTCAATGACCTTGACATCTTCCTCCATGGAGAAGAAGGCTAACAAGTTGTGTTACAGATGGTTTTGTGCTGATCGCTGTTAGTTGTCCTCTGTGAAATTCCCACTGAGCACCATGCAGAGGCCATACGCTCCAAATGTATAGCTGCCATGATTGCTATGTGCTGCTTCATTACCATCCTGAGCCTTTTCAAAGCCGTATTGATAAGCTGATGAAATTACTTTTAATGAGGATTGAGACAAATCTGTTGTGCCGCCTGCAGACAAATGGCTACCAGAACTGAAGTGAGTTTAGTGCTCAGCATTATCTGTTTGAAATACTGCATCATAGGAGCCCTGTTTCCCAGTGTCTAACCTGGTAGTACCAGTGATAGTCAGGGGAAAGAGCAGGGAGAACAGGCACTGCTCAGCCTGTGCCACAGTCTGTGGCTGGAAGGAACGGGCATGGATAGGCCTCCTCCAGCGGGAGAATACCTTTTGTATCACTGACAGAAGGCAAGGGCTGTTTTTCTTTGGCTGTTGACAGCTGCTTCAAAGATGACCTCAGAGCATGTCAGAAAAAGTTATAAAAGATAGACAGTAAGCCTGGCTTTAGACAAGAAAAGATAATGAGTACATTTTTATAGATTGCTTTCCTCACTTTATGTGGGAGAAGGCTAACTCAAGCCTAGACCATTGCTAAGGCTTCTGAAGTGCTGTTACGGGTACCCTTTTTGATGAAGTAAAAGCAGCCTTGCATCTGTTAATCTTATGGGTGGCATTGGCCTGATTTGCCACATTTATGTGTTCTCTTAAATGGCCTTTACAAAGTTAGTAAAGTGCAAAATGCATCTTTTTCAGAAAGCCCTGTTTTTGCTAGCAATGGCTATGGAGAAAGCATATGGAGAAGTCTGGTAGAGTCATTCTTATGGGACCAGATAATTAATTACTTTTTTAAAATCGTGTCTTAAAAATAGGTGTTTGTGATTTTCCTACACATCCTTGAGTGATAGTTACTTTTCTGTGCTGCGAGGTGAAGGAAGCAGTGTTCCTTAATTCTGAACTAATCTTCTCTAGGCCCTGAATATTTTCTGAAGTATTTTGCAAATATAGCCTCCTTATTATTTATAATGAAATAAAGTCAGTGGTAAATAGTAAAAAATTAGAGCATAGATTATAAATGAGTTTATTTAATAATACATCATGCTGCACTCTGATCATCATCTTCATCATCTGCTTTTGGAGGTAGTAAAAATTTCAAATCTAATAGGGGATGCGTTTTTGGGGATCTTTATATGACCATATGTGAAGTTCATAAGGGTGAGTTCTGTTGCTTACTTTATATCAGTGTAAAACCAGAATAATAACACAGGCTTAGTGAACTCCTGGTTATGCAGTCCAAGCCACTTCCATTGCTTATTCTCAGAGGTGTCTTGTCTCATAACAGAAAGCTGCACAGATATTTCTTGAATTAATATATGCAACTATGCCTGTAGATGTCAGTGGTTCAGTACAATGGCATAACAAGAAATCTAAAATATGTGAGCAACCTTCCTTGGACTCTAGAAACAACACTTAGAACTTTCTCGTTCACTTGTTTTACTAAAAGGTTGAGTATTTTAGCTTGAATGGAATGCTACCTAACGTGGTTGGAGTATGCCTGCATAATGACATACTGTCAACTAACTATCTGGAAATAATAGCAGATTAATTATTTTTAACAGGGTTTTTTTTGTATCATGTAGACATTCTTCCTTGCTGATGGTGAACAGAAGAACAAATGCTGATCTTTCTGAAAGCGTGATTTTTTTACAAGAAGATTTAGCAGTTGATCATTTTGGTATAGCTGATGTGTTTTGTGGGACATCTAATCTTGAATCTGTGCTTACTTAGGTTAGGACATTCTTTTCTAGCATTGTTATGTATTTTGTCCCTGTTGCTGAAAAAATGCGCTTCAGCCCTGCCTGTTGTATGAATGCTGATGAGCAGAAAGCAGGTTTGGTGTCTTGATTTCTACGCCTTAGGTTTGTTGGGGTTATGAATCCCATTGTATATTGATGACACAGGGATAAAGTTGTTCAGTCAAGCACACTATGAAAAATTCATGTCTGTTCTAAAGATCTGTCACTTTGGATGCATACTGGTGGCTATGTGAGCATATCACATCATGTATTGGTCCAAGGCTGTATTTTTTAAAATTCAGTTCAGAACGGCTATATCCATCTGCCAAAGCAAAAATAAATAAAAACCTTTGGTCAGCCAAAATTTGTAGGGAGACTTTGACTGAAGAAGATCATGCTTATCCTGAGGTTGCTACCTCCTCCAGATAGTGATGAATTAAGGTAGTTAAAAGTAGGAACTTTAATCTATGAGTTATATAGTTAGATAAATATAAATGTGGCAGCTGTTAGTACTGTCTTCAAAAGACTAATTACAATCTCCCTTTTCATATATTAATACAAATACAGTGGTAAAGCGGTTGAATGGTTGAGATTTGCTTTGTAGACTTTCATTTCCTGACATTAAAAGGTATTTAGTGATAAAATGCCAGATGCTGCATTATGCTGAATGTTTTTGCCCGGTAATTTGTACTGGCCAAGAGTAGTATTGCTTCTCAGACTTAAAAAATCTAGTAGGGAACCGGTGTCCTTATACATATGTGTGCTTGTGAAATGGGGGCCTTTAGCATTTATGAATAGTACCTTTTGAAATAAAGTAACTATTGGTTTTTTACTCTCTTTGTGAAAAGAGAGTATTTGGGGTTTTTATTGTTTGTTTGTTTTGTTGTGTTCGGGTTTTTTTTTTCTAAAATACAGTGGTTATATGCATTGGAACATTATAAAGGCAACAAAGTTTATGAGAGCCAGTCAGATTCATACGCATACTTTGGTGCTCAAATCCACCACTGAAAGAGAGAAGTAAATACAGAAGATTTGAAAATTCTCTGCTGTATTACTTCCATGTCTGAAAGTCATAGATTCTGATGTACTGAGTTTTGCAGAAAATATAACTTAAAATAAATGCACTTTTATCTGAAGTTTGAAAGTGTCATAATGAAGTTAATATATGTTAAAAATTCAACTACAGTACTATGAGGATCTGCATAGTTATTCAAATTTAAGCAAAAGAAAGACCATTGAAATTTAAGCCTGTGCATAAATCTTTGTGGCAAGCTTGTACTGTTTTATCCAGTGTTCTTTCATTCAGTAAAGAAGCTGGGACGATACATGTCTGTGAAATGTAAATATAAGTACGTTTGTGTGGCAATATTCAAAGAACTTTAGGAGAATAAGTACTGAAACACAGAAATTAAAGATAAAAGCATTCTTATTTCCACAGAACTAGCCGTAAATTTTCAACTATGGGAAGATACAAAGGACAAAACTGTGATTCAAACAGATGAATGTTGTGTCCTTGCAAAGAGTGGACCCTTTTTTCACTTTTAATAATTTAAACTATTTCTTTCTTTTGAGGTGAAGATTGTAGAGTGAGAAAATCTCTTGTACCATTTTCACCATTAAAAAGAAATTTGGAGATCTCTTACCTTTTTCTGTCCTTCATTACACCGAACATTTAAAATTCACTTTTGATATTAATCATACTTAGAAATCCATTTGCTATCCATAGTTATTTCAATAGGAGAGACTCAAATCTTTCAGGGTAATGAAGTTCTAACTACGTATTAGTTATTAGATACTTAAGATCTTACTTTTTTCGGATGGGGATGCCTGATCTGTATCTTAAGCACTTCTGGTGGGTAAAGATTCCAAATCACATTCTGAAAAACTAAAGAAGTTATTCTCAATAGTCCAGTTGAATCAGTAGTAGCTCTACACCTTGTACAGAAGCTTTCCCAGGCAAGTCACCTTCTGCTGGCTCCAAACCTTATTCATTGTGATTTGGCACTGCACTGGAACCTTCCAGCAGTGAGGGAGGTTTAACTGGCAGTGTTAAGGCCTGTCAGAGCATTTAGGGAAAGATTTCTACATAGTTGTGCACAGTTTTCTTGAACTGGAAGTTGAAAACAGACGGCAGTTTTCTGATTTTGTGCAGCATATACTTACACCATAGTTATTCTCAGCTATGGCTCATAAAAAGTAGGGTTCATACCTGCCTTATTCCACTATGTTCCTCATCCCAGCCCACCTAATCTCAGGGTGGGGCGGGGGTGACCACTCATCTGCTTGCTTCGCATCACTTGGGAGCAGAAACAGACAACTGAGGGAGAGGAGTGAATGTCCAGAGTGGGGCAATGAGGAAGGAAGGTGCAAAAGTTCAATTGCTATTAATAGAAGGAAAGCGTTCTTTTTTTTGTTCCCCCCTTTTTTTTTTTTTTTTAAATGGCAAATCTGCTTCTTGGAACTTTCTTTGGGACTTTTTGCCCTCACAGTCTTAATACCTAGCCAAGCACTATGTAGCTGATTTATAGATTTATAGCTCCCAGTTCCAAGGAGGTGCTGTGGTGAGGACACGGTAACAGATATGTTTTAAGTCAATTGACATTTCATGCTAAAAGGTATAGCACAAGCTGTTGTTTACGGTCTTTACTGTTCCCAAATATTTATTTTCATGGATTTTGAGGTGCTGAAAAATGATGTAGAAAATTTAGCATGATACAGTAGATTTTAGCATAAGTGGGATTTTTGTAAAAGCCCATCCCTGTCAAAGTCAGCACCCTTGAATAACAAAACAGAATAACCAATAGAGTCCACTGCTCTTCACATCTATTCTTTATATTTGCTATGTAAAATTAGTCCTTCTGTGACAATCATTAAAACAAACATCCACTCATTAGGAACAACCATTAAAATGAATCTTAACTATGAACAAATCTCAGTACTCATTAAAATAGATCTCGGCTCATTAGGAATTTTAGTATACAGGTTGAAAACAGAAGACGAGAACATTTTTAAAAAGGAAAATTAGGTGTCAAGGCCTTCTCTGCTTCTCTTCCTTCCTCACCAATGAGGGGCCTGGCGGTACAGAAGGAGTTGGAAGGAGATACGGCTGACCCCAGCTGACCAGGAAAACACTTACCTTTTCTATTCAAAAAAGATACTAATACTGGCAATTTAGGAGTACATCTTGTATGCAATCAAATTCTTCACTTCAAGATTTTGTTGTAATAGAATTTTTTTAAAGTGTCTTTTAGTCGCTCTGGATTAAAATCTTCTCTGAAACAGAGTGTTCATATTCACCATATGTTAAATTCACCTCTGACTGGTATGGACTTGAACTTTGTTCAGTGTTTTGTTCTTCAGATGAAAGGAGATGGATCAATGGCAGTTGAAATCTGGCTCGTCTGAATAGGAGTTACTCGTGCATACCTGTGGTCTGAGTACAAACCATTTATGCTCAATAAATGTAGTGGTCTGAGTGCAAAGCAGATCTAATCTCTGTTTGTTACAATGCAGGAATGAGCAAATCTAGTTAAGCAAAAGAATAGGGAGTACTGTGTGGGATCTAAGGATATGGAGGCATTGTTTGATGCGTAACACTGGAGCTTCATCTACATGAGGAATAAATTGTATAGGTGACTCTAATTAACATCAAGTTGTAGATTCTGTTACTAATGAATTTCTAAAATTAATAGAACACTGTTGTAGGAAAGAACAGCTCTGTAACAAAAAGCATCAGCCAAAGACAGTATACCTTTGTATTTAACTCAGTTTTTAAATAAGCATTTAAAGCTATACTAGATATTTCTTAAGGTTTTAAAAGCTTGATATCTTCCTTTTAATGTCTGTTGTACTTTGAGGTGGACTTTGTTGGAAATGCAGTGATTGTATATATACTTAATTAAAGCATGATTTTCTAAGGGATGCAGCAGGGAATGTAATGTAATCTTTTTCTCTTAAAATTATAGTGATTCTTTTACTCCAAGTAATGCGATCTTTTTCAGGTGGTTCGAGGATGCTTTTTTCCAGAATAAAATTCAGATTTTATTCTGAAATCTAATAATCTGTATTTGGTATATCCTAAGAACAGAACCTACGAGAGTATTTATTCTTACCTGAGATCAGAGAATATGGAAATTAATCTGTACCCTTAATGTTAGGAATAATCCATCCATGTTTCCTCTAAGGAACCTTCTATGGAATCCTGTTAGGCAGATAATAAAAGACTCAAGTTTTTGTCAGTCAAAACTATTTTGCCAGTATTAACTATGTTTTTAAAAAAACAACAAAAAAAAACAAAAAACCCTGCAAAAGTTGCTAAGAAGCCACATTCTGTGGTTTAAAATTTCATATTCTTCATCTGTCTGCAGTATATTCAACTGTACAGACAAAAGCAGAAAGCAATCCCAACAGAGATGGTTCTCTATCAGGGCAGAGACACCCCCGCCTCCTCCCCACTTCCCTTAGTTCTTTTAGGACATTGGTCACTTTGGAGTTTTCTGATCTCCAGAGTGTATTTGATGTACACAAATAACTGCAGAAAAATCATTATAATAAAGTCTTGGGATTTTGCAAGTTTAAGATATGGCTGCTTTTTTTCTCAGCCTCCTTTGGAATGTAGTTCACGGCAGCCTGTATTTCCACTTCTAAAACACTGCTGGTTACAGGGGCCATAGCTATTACATTGTCTTTGCATTGTGAAGGGTAGACCTATCACCCTTATTATTTTTTTTTCTGTAGAGGTTCATTTATGACAACCTAGTCAAAAGTCAAGTTGATGTTCAGCGTGCTTGGCAGTAGTTGCACAAGTGGAATTTCCTAGAATGTCACTGCACAAGGAAACAGAAACTTATAATTTTGTTTATAGAATTGAAATGTATAGATTATTTTAATATTTGCTTACTTAAACTTGTTGTGTTGATTTTTTTGTATTTGGTGGTTTTTTTTCCCTTTAGACTCACTGTGATTGCCAACTAAAAATGAATGTGGGGTTGGGGCATGGTTTGTTTGTTTGTTTGTTTTTAATCCAGAATTCTTGAGGTGCTCACTGAAGTCAAGTGATTGTTAAGACATTTTTTCTGCTTGTTGCAGTGAACTCATGCTGTTTGAAGCCCAACAATATTGCTTTAAATCTCAATTTTCTTACTGTTGTGAGCATTTTATTATAAACACATTGAAGAAAAAAAAATCTTACTTGAATTATATCAGTATGCAAGAAAAGAGTACTGTGTTCCCTTGAAAGGTTTGCTGTTGTTAGTATGCAGTAGTGTGCAAGATCTGAGGAGCAGAGAAGGCATTTGCCAACGTAGCAAAATATAAAAACTCCATTAGTTTTACATAAGATTTTTAGGTGGTGTATGACACACATAAAAATGTCATTTTGGAAAAAAACTGCTTTCAGATGCTTTTTTGTGCCTTCTGTCCAGCCAGTGGATTTGGTTCTTACAATGCAATGCCTTTAGCTTGCTTACCTACCTGCATGACAATATTGTGCATTTGCTGTAGGGTTGCAGTAATTTGAAGTGATTGCCTGTATAACCTAATTTAGCTCCAGAGAAAAATCTTGTCCTTTCTCAAGAATTACTGGTTTTCGTTTTGAGCAGGACAGTATATGTTTAGGATGTTCAAAACCCATGTGATGATGAACAGTGTAAGCAGATGGAATCTCTGGAAGACTGTATATGTTTTGTTCTGATTTGTGACTAATATCTAATGCAAAATTAATATTTCCAAGTTTGTATATCTTGAATTTAGAAGTTGTGGATGTATGGTGAGAAGATATGTCTTGTGAAGAATAACTTCTACCTTTTTAGATGTCAGGCATGCATATGCCTACACAGACAAAACTGCTTGGTGCAGATTCTGCCTTAGTTCAGATATATGCAATGCTGTGAAAGCTGTTGAAGATTCACTTGGGTGATTGAAAATTGAAATTGGCCTCTCTTTTTCCCCTTTTGAAAGTAATGTAAAAAATTATCTCCTGTGCAGTAATCATAGTTTCATATAAAAACATAAGCTCATGTGGATATATTTGACCTTAGGGGAATATCAACAAATATTAACATCACGCAAAATAAATAAACCATTAGTTTTTTCACTGTCAAATCTGTGATTGGGCAAGAAGTTTCATTTTGTTACTGAAACATTTTATTGCTCTTAAATTTGTATTTGTATCATATACTACATTATTATGTTGCCTTGGTATTTCAGTAATACTGCAAAGTTTTGCAAATGAAAAAATACGGTATTGCCAGGCAATTTCATATTAAGGATTTCTAGTGCACATTGCCATGTGCAATTTATAGTACTTGCTATAGTCAAGCTAAAGTGAATGAAAAATCCCAGGGTTTATCATAGAATATGTTACTGAGCCCTCAATATTCACCTCTAACATGGCTATTTACAGGCTGTCTTCTCACTGCAAGTATGTTTTTGGATCTTTACCTCCAGATGGTAAAACCTTACTGAAGATGAGAATTAGCTTGTTTTCATATTGACTGTTTTTTTGTATCTCTTGAGATTACATGGGCCCCAGTTCCTTATCACAGACCTCTTTCTTGAAGTTATGTCATTGTAGATATAAGCTGCGTATTTTTACCTTTATGGCTGTCCTAAATCAGAGTTTTGCCACCAGATTGCATTACCCATCACAAATGTAGTTTGTGTAAACTCCTTGCTTGCACCTCTGCCTACTCACATTCATAGTAACCGAAACTGTTGCTTCCGCCCACCAACTCTTTACATTTAAAACCCAAATTTAGAAGCCTAGCAGTCTTAAGAAACCTTACAGTTACTTGAGCACCACCTTTGCCCAGCTTCACTCTCCCAGCCCTGGCTCTCAGCTCCTCCTTGTCTGGCCAGGACATACTACTGCAATTTAAGGTTGTGTGAAATTTACCTCATTCCTTTCTGGGAATCAATAAACTTAGCTCATACAGGACATCTTGATTTCACTGGGCATAAAAGGCGTTACAATGCATGACTGGAGTGTGAGGGTGGGAGTGAAATAAACATGTACAATCTGGGCTTTTCTTCTGGTAGATCGCCATCATGACAGCAGCACCTTACCAGAGCTGCTGCCCTGGTGGCTACGTGGAGGAGACTGATGCTGTGAAATCACATCAGCTGTTAGGTTTTCAGTGAGGATTCCAGTGGTTAAACGGATTGTGATTGTAGATTTTTGTACCATTAAATTGATATGTATTATGCACTGATATTTATAATTTGAAATTGGAATTCAGTTTAATCCTGATTTACAGATGTATATTTTCCCAAGTTACAAAGAACACCAACGATGATGTTTTACTTGAAGATCAAGATGCTGGCTTACATATTTCAAATTATTCTGTATGAAAGCGTGAACTCTTTTCCCTGTGCTATACTCTCAGTTCGTGCTAGGAGTCAGATGGAGAGCTGCATTCCTTGCCAAATGATGGGATGGATTCCCAGAGAAGCCTAGGAAATTAATTATACTGGGCAGCAGCCGTCCATGTGGTGTATGGAAGCTAAATGTGTAGCACATGTTGAAGGATGCAGATGCTGTGGACAAGCAGATGAGAGCTGTTGCCATAACTGGGTTGCGGTAATGTGGGAGATGTATGGGAACAGCCCTGTGACACAGTAGGCACGCTGGCAGAGCTGTGGGAGGGGTCTCAATATTGTGAGAAATCCCAGATCTGTTGACTTGAACATACTGATTTTTTTCATTAATCATTTCTGTTGTAGTTATTTGAAAATACAAAAAAACCTATAAATTGTACAGAAATAAGAGGTACTTTTGAAGTCAAACATTGATGCCACCCTTTCCCCAACATAAAATGAAGTATTTTGTCTATACCTTTATGGAATATGTTTTTGAAAGCTTTGCCTGAAGGAATTAATGCTCTGCATCTGCAGTAATGTCAGATTTCCATGGTTTATTAATCTCACAGTAGGATGGAATTTAAACAGTTTTCTTATGGTACTCTTCTTCGTGTTGCCATGTAGTTCTTAATAGTGAGGAAGAAAGCTACAAGCCTTTATGGTGGAAACAAAAACAATATTGAAGGCCTCTGTTCTGTTTCTTAAACACACTCTTCAGCCTGACAGAAGCCTGACAAAAGGGCGAGACTAACAAAAAGTACCTGAAGAGCTTGAGAAGGCCCACAGTTTAGCACAGCTTTCATTATTATTAATTATTTGAACTGATTAAAATACTTCTGTAAATTATGTGCAGTCAGTCAAAAACTGGAGAGGCAAATCTGGAGTGAGAGGTCGCCTGCTTAGTGTGGTTTTTATAAATCCCTGTGTCCCATCTCTTCACACAACACAACATTCTGTTTTCTTCAGTGCTTTGCCTCATGGAACACGAGTTTTGTGTCAGAGCTGCTGGCTGGGTTTCTTCTTGCTCCTATCCACATCACTTGTGGTAGTGGCTATATATTGTCAATACAGTTACGTTTTCTCTTGCCTCTCCATCTAAAATTCACTTATGAAATACAACTAAGAATGCCAAAAAACCACAACATGGGCGAAGAAGGGGAAAAGTTTGGTTAGTATAGAGTTATTTAAAAATATATGTCTTGGAGAATGAGAGTGTAGACTAGCTAACTTTGTTTTCTGCATGAATTAATGAGCAGTGACTAGACCAGCTGAGGTTCTACAGAAAATATTGACACTTTTTCACTGTATTCTCATGTGTATTTGTATATATTGGTTTTAACTATTTGGTGTTCACATTCAAATTTGTGTGCCAAGTATAGCATAGAAATTACGTGCTGATGTAGATAGAGTTTGGAATGCCAGTTCATCAGTTAATATGCCTTCAGCTGTTGGGATGAATGTGGTACTTGAATTCTACAAAAAGGGGGTTCTGGTCTACTCCAGTGCTGTTTTTGGACAATTCTGCTTCTCGACTATACAGTGATCATGCAGAAATTATTTTGTCTTTATTAATGATGAGACAACAAATTAAGATTTAGGAATCTGTCTCTCCTTGGAAATTGCCTGATACCATCCTTTCAGAAGAGGCATTGGAGCTTCATGATTTGCATCCAGGCTTGACTCTCCAGTGATGACCTATCAAGTAATCTTACTATATCTCAGAGAGGGAGGGAGGAAAACTCACACAATTACAATGGAGAGGATCTTGTTTTCATGATTGTTTTTTAATCAAATGACTCGTGTTTTTGACTGATATGCCGTATTAATTTAATTGAAAAAAGTAGAGTCAAAGTCCGAGGTTGAGAAGTAAAAAAACTAAAAGTCATTTTCTGGCTTCCAGTGTCCTGGATAAAATATATTTTCTCCATACTTAAGGGAAATGAATGGAAGCTTCACACCTGTCGTGTCTGTGATGACTTTCCTTATTGGCTCCTTTGACAGGAAAGGTTAAGAAAGCTCTTGGGGTTTTCAGAGAATTTATACAGAGTGAAAATAAAACACTAATATTACCTCTCTTCTTCCATTTTCTCTACAGAAATAAGTATGGTGGGTATTATTTTTAATGGTCCATAGATATTGCTCAATGCAAAGGATAATGCATTATTGAATAAGTCCTCCTTTAGAGACATTAGCAGTATAAGTGAGAGTCTCATTAAACCTATCTATTTGTAGTTGCACATATCCATCCAAAAAACAGTCCTTAATTGCCTCCCTGGATGTGGACAAGAGCTTAAAAAGAAGCAAAACATAAAAGATTAAAAGAGCATAATGACATCTTCAAAAGATAAAAGATCTGATCTAAATGTTTAAAAACAAAAGAAAAAAAGAAAAAAAGGGAAAAGCTTGAAATCTCTTTGTGTTCCCCAAGTTAAGTAGGAGAACTTTGAAGATGACAGAAATGTTCCATTGTGTTTCATCGTTTTTCATAATAACATATTTTGAAATATGGAGTGAGTTTATCACCTAATAATGCTTTTTAGGACTACAGAAGTTGTAGTATGAGGCACGATATAAGCAAGATTTTCTTCTTTTTGTGATAATGACTAAAGGTACTATGCTATTAGGCTTTAAATAATTCTAGTTGAATGCATGCTTGGGTAAGGCATTCCTAAAGGAAAAGGAGATTGATGCTGATGATTTTTGAGGTGGTATTCTACAACTTAGTTGCAAACTGAGATCTTAAGTGCTCAGAGTCATGAAGTGCTTGCTTTTGAATGAAGTGTGAAAACTTGTGATTCTGACCATTTGTGGTCATGGAAAGATCCCATGGTACTTTTGGGGATAAATCCCCCTTGTCCTAGCCGAATTCAGTTTTGGTTAGTTCCACAGTGATTACCTTATTCTCCCTGCAGTTGCAGTTAGGTGTGACATTCCTTGCTTCACATCCTGAATCCCTGGTGTGAGTTGCTTTGATGTTGCTTAGCCCATAGGTTTCAGCCTAAAGGCGATTGCTGTTCAGCACAGAGCTAAATGGTACAACTTCATGTTTGCTATTGAGGTAGGAAGTTCCTGGATTCTTTTAGAAAAAAAATGTTTTTGCTCGATAGAGATTACAATTTAAACACGAGCACAGGCAGGGTGAATTTACATATGCTGTACCAATGTCTGATCTGTTCTAATTAAAAATCTGATTTTTTGAATTGGTGAGCGTATTTCTGACAGTGGACACACACACACACACACATACTGATGTGTAATAATGTGATGATGATGTCTGATGATGTATGTAATACTCTCAGTCAAGGAGCTGAAACGTGCTTGTATTTTCCAAATGCAAGAAGTTGCTGGGACATTCTTGACTAATGGTTCAAAACCAGTATTCAGTTTTTTCATCTGAACATGGAAGTGCAGATTTCCTATATAAAAATGCCAATGTTTGTGCATGTGCTCACCCAGTATAAAGGGATTTTACAAACCTTGATGTTCTCTGTCTGTAGTAAATGGAATTACTACTTCTGTTTAGGATATAACAAGAACTCCCCTGATTTCAGAACACTGAAGAATCTGAAGTGTTTAATTGATTTTGACACAGTCTCTTTGTAACTTCCTAGTTTGTTTAATTTTCCTTTGTGTTACTTGAAAGGGATGAATATGACCAGCATACTGATTATCAAGTTTTTCAACTCATTTCCTGCAAATTTCCTTCTTGCTGAAGGGGGCAAGAAGCCCCAGGTTGCTTAGAGCATCCCTAGAAACCGTCAATCAATAACCTTTTCTAGTTGTTAGGTGTTTATAATGCATGTTGATGTGTGTTTGTGTGTGCATAGGAACACCTGCATTAATATTGCGTGCTGAATTTTTTTGTGGAGTGATTTATACTTGACTTTGTGTCTGCTTTGTAAATGTGGGGACAATGATGGATCTGCTTGTTTTCAAGTAGTTTGGTGATGTAGGCTAGATGTAAGCCTTCTTTCTGGTTAGGAAGAAGTTCGTGCATAAAAAAATTCAGACTTTAAATGGGGAGGGAGCTTAAATCTTATCTTTGGCCCAATGTGCTGTTTGACCGTGATGCTATAGAAGAGGAGCAAAGCTTTTGTGTCTCAAAACAGTATTCCTGGCATGAGTTTGTTGTATTGATTCCATTAACATCTTAATACAGCACTGCTTTTACAGATACTGTGCTTTAGTTAAAAAGATTTTAACAAAACAGTAGATGAAAAATCTCACATTTAATTGTATTGCTTCATGAAACTATTCAGCTTTTGTTGCTATCATGTGGACCTTTCACCTCTCTCTCAAGCAAAAATAGTTGCAGGTCCTCTGAAATGAGTTACATGAAGAAGTCATTATTATTTCATTCAGCTGTTTAGAAGCCAGAGTTTGGATGTTGTTGGAGGTGCTGACATGAGCACTTTCAGTGAGCTGCAGCAGCTGGTGTGCAGTTACTGCTCCTTATCTAATGCTCAGACACCAGCAGATTATTTATATTTCATTAACATTTAATTAGCCCACTGTACCTATGCCTGACTAATGACAGATGGCTACAGTGAACTTGAGGACTATCTGGCTTTTTAAAATTTATTATTTTAAACCTGTTTTTCTGTCTTTCGTCTTGCCTTTCTTTTAGTAATATGACATTGTGATAGATTTTATTTTATTTTAATCAATCTTTGGATACTTAAACTAGAAAAGGGAAGTAAACCTCATTGTAGCATCAGCAATCACAAAATTCTGTAGGAGTGCGGTAATTTCATGTTCTTTAGCATGTTGCCTCAAAAATACCTTTCCCAGCAGTTTATGGTATGGATACACAGTGAATCATTTGAAGAGCAGGAAATGTAAAGGCAGTCAGCCATTTCAAATATATTGCTTCAAACATCAAGTTGTGCTGGCACTACTAGAAAACAAATCTGACAAAAGTATTTGTTTAAAGGAGCATTTTAATTATCTCTGCAGTCCTTTGATGGCATGAGAAGCCTTTATGATTTGCAAGGGCGATTTTAAATTTTTTTTAAGTAACATTTAAATTATAGAAATATAGAAAATTATATGGACCCTTTGCTTCTTGTGGTACAGTATCAAAATGCAGAGAATTACTACAGCATCAAATTCAGAAATATTGAAGTATTTTCAAGGATTAGAAGAAAGAAGGAAAGGAATGAAAATGAAACACTGCAAAATAAGGGGAAAACCTGGTTATTGTTCTGAAACACAACAATGGGTTTGATGTGAGATTCTTCATTGGTTTTTGTATGGAAAAGTAACAGGACACAATTCTTTCTTGTAATTCTCAGGAATTTAGTAAATGTCCCAAAAACTGAAAGGAAAAAAGCAACTTACAGTGTTATTGACATCCTTCCAGTTTTGGCTCTTTTCCCTATGTCCTTTGTTCTCAGAGGAAATTCTGGTTTTAATCTGCAGTTTATTTTCTGCTTAGAAAAAAAATGGTTGTGACTGTTGGTATCCTAGAAATAGTAGACTTGGCTGACAGAATCTAGACAGAATGGAAAGCACTGTTTCTCAGCCTGCCAGGAAAATCTTTATTAAGGGTACGTTATTTTCACACATATTCTGTTCACTTACTATTCACGTCTGTGAAGTCAAGTAAGTCCAGCGAGAATCACAGTCATAAGCACAAATGTCTAAATACTAAATCTGAGTGAGTTTACAAGGACAGTGAAAAAGAAGAGCTGTAGTAACATTTGATTTTTATCTTCATGCCCCAGCTCAAGTTTATATTGGTACCATCAATAAAAAGCACCAATAATTCTGTACAATAAAAGATTACCTCTTCAGATATGGTCAGTGGTATCTACTTGGTTAAATTGATTACTGGGGACTCCTTCACGATGAAAACCTATTTCTAGAAGTCAGGTCAATATATCTTTCTCAGCATCATGTGGTCAACAAGAATACTGGCTCTATCTCAGGAAAGGAGCAAATTTGCCAAAGGGGGAAGTTTTCTGAGAACTCTGTATCCTATAAAGCTGAGGGATGCTGGAAGGACAAAAAGCAGTTTGAGCAAGTAAAGGTTGGAAAGACATATGTTGCCCTTACCTCTGCCTGTTGGGATCTGTCAGTCAGTTCATTTAATGTTCTTTCATGGCTGAAATGGTTCACCTGGGAAGCCAGTAGTGAAAATGTCCTCATAAACCCAGAGTCTGCCTGGCTGCCCTCTGCCATAGATCACCTCCTCTCTGTAAGAAGGGAGACTATATCTGAAGACATTGCAAGAAAAGCTGGTTTATAAATCTGCATCAGGTATAATGTATTACTGAGCATGAAGGTGTATGCCAGAACCAGCTGTCTGTCCTTTCCAGGTGTGGGCGTGAAAACCAGGTGATAATGGTGTTTCATATATCATATGTGAGGTTTGAGAAAAAATTACATTTGAAAAGAAGTTAATATGAAAGAGCCACTCTGACCACCCCAGAACTAGCACCAGGAGCAGCACAGGGCATCACTGGTGTTTGTGTCTGCCATAGTAGCAGTGAACTGTTTTAATTTCTAAGTATGAAGCCAGACACAAGTACTTGTGTTTTGAGAAGATAAATATTTTCATTCTGAGAATTCCACAGCAGACCATTTTATTAATTTAAAAATTTAAAGTAACATTCATGGTTGTAAATTTCTATTTTTAACCCTCAAAAAAGAGAGGAAATGAAGGTTAATACATTCTAGATTAATTTTTGGGGTTTTTTTTTGTGTGCATTTTTGAAAGGATGAGCTGTATTTCTTTGTAAGAGTGTTAGCTATTCTTCTATCTTCAGAAATATCATTATGCGAACTGATGACTGCATACCCCTGGGGATATTGCCATATAAAAATTCTGGTTTTGTGAAACTAATCTCTGTAAAATTGGGTAATAAACATAAGCAGCAAAGCTCTTGAAGAAAGTCTGTTGACTTTAGCAATTACATATGCCATTTCAATGCTGCCGAAGGATGATCACAACTCAAAGGTATTATTTACATGTAGAAATACATCACTTCCTCTGTTGAAAACTCTTGATCAACACAGTATTTGTGTATATTCGTTTTTGGTAACCACAATTTGAAGGGTCTCTTTCTGTTTGCATTTTTCTGTTCATACCATAATTAATTTTTCACAGTTTTCCTTTGAAAAGTATTTTTAAATTTAAAAATAATATTGTTTGGGATGGTGAAAAAAATATTAACTTCTATCCTCCCAGTCACTGCCATCTGCACAACAACATGCAAGAATGTAGAAGAGAATCTGTAGATTACCAAGTAGGACTTAATTTCTTACATTGAAATCTTACATAGTCTACCTAATTTTCAAGCCCCCAAAGCTGACATTCACACAGTAGTTTATAGAGTTAATACTATTGTGGTATTAGATGTGAATGCATGAATCCTTGTGTCTCTGACAGAATTTATGTTTTCAGGTAGTCAGAGTAAATTGTATTAAGATCATCTATGTGATGCTACAAATGGAAGGATATTCAGCTTTGAATGCTAATTCCAGTAAAATTATAAGTGGCTGATTTTGCGATTCTACTTTAAAAAATCTGAAAGCAGCCTGATAGTAGACATGATTTCCAAACTGAATTTTTTGTACTAATTATGAGTGAAGAAACTTTATCAAGTTATTTATATCAAAGTTTGCAAAGAGAATATCATGTCACGGGAAACTGGTGTCATTGTTTGGACGTGAACTAAAAAATGAGAGCACAGTGCTTTTGAAACAGCTACACAAAATTATACAACTCTTTTAAGAAATAAAGCACACTTTTTTCATTTATTTCTTTATCACCATATTAAATCTCCTGTCTGACAGCTAAAAGGAAATTACTGTGATTTAGGGAGTGAATCTTTATCAGTAGTTGACAGGTAGAAAAAAATGATAAGGCTATATAAACAGTTATTTATAATAGCATTTAGCTGGAAAATGACAATTGCGCAGCATTTGATTTATGTAATTTTCGAGGGCAGTAGAAATACCTTCTGCAGTCCATCAGGCACTTTTTATGAGCCTGTTACTGAAGCATGAAAGCTTGTCTGATCACTGCAGAAGGAACAAGATAAATGCAAAACTGGATAGTGTTGTGTAGCAGATAATGCATTTACAGATTCTTGTCCTGCTTAGAAAACGTAATTCCTTTATAAAGTCAAGTTGGTATTTAACCATTCCGGCTTTTTTTTTCCTGAAGTGCACACAGTGGCCAAACTCTGCCTGCAGAGTTTAGTCTACTGCAATAAATGGGTGCTTGGCACAGCCATTGAGGATTTTCCTGGTAGAGACAGAGTGGTGGCATTAGTTTCACTCTCTTTTCCATCTTTTTTGTGTTTCTGCTGTCCCGGAGGAGGAATTCCTCATCATGTCACTAGATGCTTAGTTGATGTTCAGGATGGAGAGATGAGTCCCCTCTTTGTGTCATATGTTAGTGAGAAACATTTGTAAAATAGATTATTTGAGAAAACTAAAACTGCTCTATGCCATGTTATGTTGCTTTCTAGATGGGATGACAAATGTAAAAGCCAAAATGTGGTGAGGCTATCTCTTTCTTTTACTGATGTTCCTAGCAAATACTGAGACACAAAGCCCCAATGTGAGTTCTAAATAGAAATTCATCTTATGACAAAATTTTATGGTTTTGAAAAGATAGGAATAAGCACCTACATTTTTACAGGTTCAGCTGAATAAGCCACGATGCTTTGGGATCACCTCCACTCTCCTTAGTTCCCCCTCAGTTTGTGGGTGACTGTAGAAAACTAGTATTTTGCTCATGCTGTGCTTCTCCAGGTAATGAGCCAAACTGCTTCATTTTGCAGGTATCCAGTCAAAAGTGGGTGGACCAGGCAGACCTCTGGGTGCTGGAGAGCTGGTGCAGTTAGTCCAGGGTTACAGAAAACACATGCCCCCAGAGGATTCTCTAACAGGAAAAACGTTTCAGTATAGACAGAAGACAGTTTACAATCCTGTAATGGTGTGAATATACACAAGTTAAGAGAGATGATATCAAGCTAATTCACAAAGGAACTGTCCTGGACAGAATTAAACCCCTAGGAAAGAATTGATGAAAGTTGAAAACAATAATTAATCATTCAGTAATCATAGCCAAAGATGACTCATTATGAATTAGTTTTTCTGTCAACAAGCCTCTTTTCCATTTTTTTCCTGCTGGTTTGCACCCTCCACCAACTCCTTTTGTCTGTGAGCAGTGCCTTATAAAGTAATAGTGAATTATTGTAATGCTGCCCAAAAACGCTCTTTGAAGAAGACAGCCTTTGCTAAAGGAATTGCACATTTTAAGTGAGGCCTTAGGTCAGCGTTATTGTGCCTTACAAGAAAACAATAGCATCCTGAAAACCAATTGTTATTGTTGCATGAAAGGTACAGGAGAAAATTGTATTTGACCTTTGCATGCAGATCTCGACAAAATGGTTTCTCTCGTTGCAGGCTTCTTATACATTTGTTAAAGGCTTCCTCTGCGGTGCTACTGCAATTGATGATTTTACAGTGCTTTCCCTAGCAAGCACCAGTTAATCATAAGGTGCTTAGATTTAGAGTTAGATTTTTTTTTTTTCCTTAGGTCTCAGTACAAAAATTTAATAGGGGTTTCAGTGCTTCAAGGAAGAAAAGTTAAGTAGCCTGCTAGCTGAGCTTCCTCATTATATTACCTTATGCTTAACTGCTCAGATGAAATGAATAATAATTTTCTTCCTTGGCAGGATTAGCTCTACAGAAGCACCATAAGCATCCAGTCAGGCGGTTCTGCATGTTGAACTGTTTTTAATACATCCATTTGAATACCACTTTAATGTGGTTTACTGTGATGTTGCCATCACACATAAAATGGCATATCTTTTAACTTTTTTTTTAAATTAATTTTGAGCTCACTATGTGTTAGGGTATATATATGTAATTAATGATTCGTGGAGGTGTACATCTCTGTTGCAAATATGCATCAGTTGGTTGAATAATTAGATAGAGGCACTGAATGTAGACTATGAAATAGAAATATTCAAGCGGAAATCCTAATCTGCCACAATAATTTCAAGAAGAGGTTTGTCATTGCCTCTTGTAAATCTTGAACAGACTGTTATCTTGCAAAGCCACAACAGCATAAAATTTAGCTCAGTGAAACAGAGGTGGTTTCCTAATATCCTGGGGTTTATCAGCTATGGAAATAGGCATTTTAGAAATAATACTAAAAAAGCACCAAATTTTTAATAATGGAGAAGAATTTCTTCTGTAATGCATGGTGTTTTCAGCAAAGGGTTAAGAGATCTAGAAACTAGGCAATTAGGTGGGAAAGCTCTAAGTGCTTTGTCATTGCCAGTGGAGAAGACTTTCATATATATAAAAATAATGAGAAAAACATGTAATAATTCTTCTTTTGTGCACCTGTCACAGTATATTTCCTGCCTCTCAGTTACATGGCTCTTAAAGGAGTGAAATTTTTAAGATTTTTCTGGAGTCAGATATTTTTCTTTAATGGTTCAGTCTCACATTTTGGCTTTAGGAGCCATAACTCAGAAAACAGAGCAGTCTGAACTGGTGGAACAAAAGTGATACCATCAGATCAGAACTCCTGAACCTTGTCATATAGGTTACTTTTGATCCCAGTCCAGAGTTGTATTTCCATGTGTTATACAGCCCTGTGCGGAGGAAACCACCCAGTCTTTGTCATCAGTATGAGTTGACTCTGGAGCTCTGTTGTTTTTTCCGTATTTTTAGGTTATATCTTCTTGTGCAAAATCATGTTAAAGTTCCTTTGGACTTGAGACAGAGGGAAGTGTTTGTTTTTTCGTAACATCTTAGCATGTTATTACCACTTCATCTTGTCACATGGCATCTATGATGGGATGATGAAGATCAAACATTGCTTGTCACAGCCATATGATAAACCAGTGCTAAATTATTGAGTCTCAGTTGACAGCAGTTAGTAGTGGAGAAGGCCTTTGAGTCATCAATTTCAAAAACTAAGGGTGTTAAAAGAAGGCATTTCTTGCCAGAGAAAATTGAAATAAATCATTTTGTCGACTCTGCTGGCTTATGTGACATGTTGGTTTGCTTTTCTGCCTTTCTCTTCCCTTTTTCCCCCCTTATTCCTTGATTTATTTAATTTATCAGTATTCTACTGTTCTCAGCAGAGCAAATGTAATTGCTGTGATAATAATAGCATGATTGCTTTCCAAGATTATAATGGCTGCAATCTCAGGTTACCTTTTCTGTGATCAAAAGCCATGATGGAAGGAGCTAAGTTAATAAATTACAGAATTTATAGGTGCTAGGAAGAATGTAGGTTTGTCTCTCTTGAATGCTTTTCTTAACTTCACCATCATGAGCAAGGTAAAGTTTCCAGTATCTGTTGGAGAATGGCAAGGGGTGCACATTTTGGATGTGGGATTTATATGGTGTATTTTAGAGTTGTTTTCCTGCTACTTTTGGCTGTGTAATGCAGTTTAATTTTGCTTTCTGTGAACTTCAATAGACATTTACTAGTTTTGGTGAGTATTCTTCCCATTAAACTCACTTGGAAGGAGATTTTGGGAGAAATTACTGCATGAGCTATGCAGAGAAAAGCAAAGGGAGTCACAGTTTTATCTGTGTTTGTTTCTATTTTTGTGTATGTTTGTGAAAGAATGTTAAGATATTCCCCTGGGCTAGGAAAGCATTTTGCTTCTCTGAATGGGAGCAGTTGCTTGGAATCAGTGAGAGCTCTGTCACTGATACCAGCTGGAGCATTAGTCAACTTGTTGCAAGATTTGCCAACAAAACCTGGCCATGTTAAAATAAAATTTTTATCTCCAAATATTTCAGGTCTAAGACTTGTCAGATATATTTTTCAGTTCAGCCTGCTCATTTTTTGCTGCTGTTTGAGAATTACAGATTCACTTGCAATTTCTTTCCAAAATGCTGTAGCTTGGCTACATACCACTTCTGTGGGATGATATATTAAAATGATTTTTGCAAAAGTATAAGCATTTTATTTTTATAAATAGTATTTTATCATGGTTATGAAACAAACTACACTGTAGATTAATAATTCAATTTTTCACATTTGAAATAATAGTACTATATTGTATCTCTCTTAAACACATCCAGTATATGTCTGTCAGTTGGGTTTTTTAAGATAAGAAAGAAATTGTATTCACACGTACAATTTTAAGCCTATAAAATAAATTATGTATGAACTTCTTTTATTATTAATTTTATTTTAGAAAGTATACAGGTAATTGTAAATTTTAAACCTACAAAATAGGATGTTTTATTCAGTTAGGTATTTATGTTTTTGCTTTATTTTTTTTTTCTGTTGTAAAAGAACAGGAATATTTTTGCAACCTACCAGTATTTCATTGTTGTGTAAATTAATCTTTTATTTGACAATATAAACTTACTTCAGATGTCATATTTTAGCAATTGTCTGGGATTATTATGATGGTTACATATGGTATATGTGCTTCTATTAAGTAATAGGTTAATCAAAATACTTGAATTAATATTTTCTACTAGAAATTCAGGACCAAGTACAAGCTATTGAATGGTTAGCCCTTAATTTTTATCTACTTTCATGTACTCAAATAGTAGGAATCATTAGGGTCACAAGGAAATAAGGAAGACAGGAGGAGAGAGAAGTGGCAAGGTTAGCAGATGGCCAAATGATAAGTGGCTTTGGATTTTGCCAATCCAGAATTTTAGTTCAATATAATGTGTGGAGTGATGGACAGTATCAGGCAGTGGTAATTCCAGCAGAGAATGATGAAGTACTCGAGGCAGGAGGGAGAGAACTTTTATTGTTATGAGAGATATCTGAATATTGCAAACTATGTTCATATCCCCAAAAAAACATTTAGGAAGAATTTAGGTACTTCAGTCTACGTATAATAATAATACTAGGAGGAGGAGGAGTAGTAGTAATAAAATCCCTGAGCTCAGTCAAGGAGTCATAGAATAATTTATTTGAGAAGGAGTCTTTGGAGATATCTAGTCCAACCCTTTACTCAGAACAGGTCCATTTGGAGCATGTTGGACCAGGTCTTGTGGATTTGAGTTGTGAGTATCTTCAAAGATGTAGATCTGACAGCCTCTCTGAGGCCACCTCCCAGTGTTTCACAGCCCTGATGAGAACTAATTTTTTCAATGTATCTAGTAAGAATTTAGTATGTTCTGCATCTACATTATTATGTACTTGGCATTAGGTAGTTTTAGACAGTGTGAGACTTTTAAAGGCTGAAAAAACCCTGTTCTCTCAGGCTCATACCTCATATATCATGGTATTCCAGGCCCTTGGTTCCAGTGGCCATCTACTGGCCTCTCTTCAGTAGATATATGTCTGGCTGTTGGAAGCCAAACACTGCGTATAGTGTAGCGATAGTTTCACTAGTGCTGAATGGATAGGTGGAATCACTTTCCTCAGCCTGCTGGCTTCGCTAGTGCGGCTCAGTGTGCAGTTGGCTTTCATCACTGCTGGGGCATTCTCTGACCAGTCTTCTCTTGCCAGGACCCTGAAGTCCTTTTCTGTAAAGCTGATTTCCATTTTGTTGGTGCCTGCTCTATTTTGGTGCAAGGTGTAATGATGGGGGTAGGAGAAGAGCTGTTTTCTTGCTTCCTCCCTCCAGCCTGCACTCATTTAATCAAGTGAATGTTGGAGCATGTTCTCATGGTTTAGATGCCTTAATGCAATAAGGAAAATCTGAGTGTCAGTCTGACAGTTGTAATCTGTAACAGAGTACCTGTTGGACAATGCAGATTGTAATTTTACAGTTTGAGATGTCTCTGACGTCCAGTTTAGTCACCTTAAATGGAAAAGATTTAAGATAGTTCTCTCCCAGGAGGGTTTTGCATGGGTTGCTGAAGGGTTCCTATTCTGAGCCTGTTCTACTTTTATGCAACTTCTTTTTCTCTACCTGCTTTATAATAACTTAAGGTGCCCAAGTTGTGTCTGTGCTTTCTGCTTCAGGGAACTGGGTTCTCAGCATCTGTTACCTTGTTCAATGTCACAACCTTTAAGTGTCTTTTGTATCTCACCACCAGTGACTGGATCACTCTGCATAATTTACTTGACATATTTAGCTTGTTTTTTCTGGTTTAATGTTTATGAAGAGAGTACATTTTAGATGAAGTTATCTGAATAGCCCCAAAGAATGGCTTTGTCCATTACTTTTAAAGTCATAGGGTGAATTCATACCCCAGATTCAAAACGTGTGCTATTTTGTTGAGTTGATCTTATTCCTTTTGTCATGGCTTTTTTTTGCTTTTCCTGCGTTGAAGCACTTCCCATGATTGCAAGCTGAAGATGACAATTTAGCATAGCATATTTCATGTGAGATTTGACTGACTCTTCATAAGAGTAAATGATTCTTTCTCTCTGGCAGGACAAGCTAGTGCCCATTATTCCTTACAAAAATATGTCACCTATTTGTTTAAACATATAGTCAGGATATTTTTTGTTCTTTACAATTATGTCCATGTGCAAGGGTACATGTAGAGCTATCAAAGGAAAATAAATATATTTTAAATCCAGTTGTTGCCATTGCTAGTGGAAAATAAGTCAGATCTGACTGGCAGACTACCAACCTGATGTGACAAGAATTATTGTGCTTTTTAGATGCTGACAGATTCTATTGGATCACTGCTTATGTGAATAAACTTTGACTACCTTAGATTAGGTTCTTTGGTGTGGGTTTTTTTTTTCTTAGCTTCTTTTTAGAGTTATGGTGTCTCCTAATCTGTGTGATATATATATCTATATAAATGCCAAGGTTATAGTTACAAAGTGATAATAAAAACCAGGTTTTGTAGGCACCTTGTTAGACCCTTCTATTGCTGGGCATACTGAAATGTTGTGCTACTGCATATTAAAATACTGTCTTTCAGATGATTTTTCATGTTTATTTTTTGCGTTGTTTGTTTTTTGATTTGAATGTAAGCAAGGTGTAAGAATAGATCTAAAACAGGAGCCGTTAATTTTCCTCATTTCTGTTCCTAGGATGGGCTGAAATAAAGGAGGATCTCTAAGATTCATTTGGTTTGGGGAGTGGAGGGATAAGTAGAAATATTTTTTTGTATAAAGAGAAGGGGAAGGTTGAGAAGCGGGTATTGTGAAAATACAGTTTGTTAGAAAAAGAAGAATAAAAAATTATATGAACAGTTACTGCTTTTCTTCCTTCCTTGGAAGGATGCTTTCCAGCTGTGTCCCATCTTTTTATGGAGGTGGCAGCTGTGTACACATCATTCCTGTCCTACTGTGTGTGCCATGGTTTTTGTAGAAATCAAACCTAAGAACAGAGGTCCAGGACTGATTGTGAATAACCTGTGGCCTGCAGTTGACACGTAAAATATGCATCTCAGAGGAAACCTGAATGATTACCAGTTAGGATACAGTCTGTGTGTGAGCTATAGAATGTATTTGGTTTATTTTTATGATTTATTTCCATCTTCAGTTGTGGGTTAAATGTATCACTGTGGACAGTCTGAGAAAAATTATGTTTAAAAGAAGGTAATTTAAAAGATCTGAAGATCTACTGCAGGCAAAATATTAAGCTGGCAAATGAGCAAAATATCTTGCCTTATAGTTGAGACTGAGCATCGTTCAGAAGGGTTTGCTCTGTACAAAAGCCCATCTTGTAATTTCTGGTGTAGCTTTTCTAAAAAAAAGTTAGTAGGCAGTAAAGCTGCTTCGTAATGCTGTCTATCAGGTCTTTTAGGAATAACAGAATCTCTGAACTTAGTCTGTTGTGGTGACAGATCTTACTAGTACGTGGCATTAGTTGAAACAGATCTTTGGAACAGGAGTGTTCAAAACTGGTAACCACAAGAGGATGTTTTGATGAACAAATAACCTGCATAAGAAAGACTGATTATGATAGTAAAGTTACTTGTTATATGACATTAGTGAAACTGGTGTTTAATTTGTAGATCTCTTCCTCGTTCTTCTTAGTCTGGCTTTAGGCATACTTTACATGCAAGTATCATGTGCAAACTCCTTGTTTTTAGTATTAGCCTAGCTTTACATCCTCTCTATTTAGTAGCATTTTCTCCAAAACAGAGTTGTTCTGATTGCAAAATCAATTCCAGGAAGGTTTGATGTAAAAATCTCTTCCAAAAAATTGATGTAAAAATTCCTGTAATTTTCTAAAATACTTCTAAAATGAGATGTTTAAATAAAAGGATAAAAATGTACATTACATTTGCTAGAGGTAATGCTTTCCAAAGTGCCTGGAAGTACAAGAAACAATAAATGATTCTTTTTCAAATACTTGAGCTGTTTTATACCACGTTAGGTTTTGTTGCTCGCGGTGCAATGTGCAGTGCATACACAGCCTACATCCTAGATTACTGACTGTAATCCTTCAAGGAAGGTATTTTTGAGTGGATGATTTGAGGGTATAGTTAGCTGAATGTGTGTTGTGGCTGAATGGGATGTTACAAATGAATCTAGGCTTCTAGCTGTGTGTAAATTCTATTTACTACCCTGTGTTGAGAGTACTTTTGGAAATAGAAGATCCTTCTTTAAAGTTTGTTTGTCTGGTCAGTCTTATTGAAACTTTGTGGAGTTTAGATCCATAAAAAAGGCAAACTGTTAAAGAAAGGATAGGATTTTAAAAAAATTCTGCCTTCTACAATTTTTGTTCTGGGCAAGAAGTTAGAATAATTTTTAGATTTTTGCATGGCTTCTGTCTTTCTTAGGCACCAAAATATTTATGAGGTTTTCCCTAAGCCACAGAATACTTGTTGTCTCATCCACTTGAACTTTGCTCTTGAACTGTTCATGTTTATAACTATAGTGCTCAAGAGAAGCAGTGTCTGTCACTGTGCTACATATTCCTTGAAGGGCTTTTGTCTCAATTCTGAAAATAAAAACCTATGCAACTGAAGGCAGGACATATTCAGTAAAGCTTTTTGGTTTATGAGATCGTTCATGCTCCAGGTGGTTCAGGGGGAAGTGGCTCCAGCATGCCATGGGGCACAGTGCTTACAGGCATTTGTGTGGCACCTTGCTCAATGCTTTAAGTGATCTCTTCATGTGACAGTGAGATTGCTGCCTATAAATGTGCTCTAAATGTGAGAAAGGGGCTTGGTGATGACCCATTGCACCAGAAATACCAATTCATTATGAAAGGATAGATCTTAGGAAAGACTGTAGAAATTATTAAGCTGTCTATTCAGTGAAAGTTTGCATTATATGTTAGATTTGTAAATAGTAACAGATAGGTTTGATTGGAAGGGACCTTAAAGATCATCTAGTTCCAACTGCCCTGCCATGGGCAGAGACACCTTTCAGTAGACCGGGTTGCTCAAAGCCCCATCCAACTTTGCCTTGAGCACTTCCAGGGATGGGGCATCCCCAGCTTCTCTGTTCCAGCACCTCACCACTCTGATGGTGCTGAATTTCTTGCCAATATCTAATGTAAACATACTCTCAGTTTGAAGCCATTCCCCCTTGTACTATCCCTACATACACTTGCAGAAAGTCTCCCTCTGGCTTTCTTGTACGCTCCCTTTGGGGACTGGAAGGCTGCAATTAGGTCTTCCTGGAGCCTTCTCTTCTCCAGGCTGAATAACCCCAGCTCTCTCAGCTTGTCTTTGTAGGAGAGTTGCTCCAGCCCTGTACAACTTTCTCAAAGCATGACAGACAATAGAGTGTCTGTGGGCTTTTTTGTTCCCTTTTTTATATAGAGACACGATTTAGGATTAGCTGTCAGATCACATTAGATTCTCTGAAATATTCTGTAATTTAAATGAAAACAAGTCTTCACACAGAAGAAAGTGAGAAGAGCATTTATGCTAGTCAAGCTTATAGACATTGTACTTTTTCTCACATGTTTTTTTTCTCCTTTTCTCTTCCCATTGCTGGTAACAATTGCATCAATCATAGTGAAGCTATCAAGTTAAGCTTCATGCACCCCAGTGAAGTTGTTTTGATGCAAATATGGTTCAGTTGCTTTAGTTTTTCATTTATGAGAATTTTTAGTAACAAACCTGATAAATCAAAACTGGAAAGCAAGTGGGTAAAGCAAGATAAAAAGCCCAGCTCCTTCTTGAATAATGGCTTTGGATATTAAATTTTTTTTTTCAATTTAAAAGAGAGTGATAAAGTTTAGAGTAACATCATTTTGGAACTGTAGCTTAAATGAAATCTGAAATACTTCAGGATCACCAGCTATACTGGCAAGCTTTGAATGAAACACAGACAACTGGACAGAATTCCCCCATAGCTCCTCACATTCGTCTTCTTTGAAGCCAAGCAGTGCCCTCAGGGTTACCCCATCAAAATACGGATTTGAAACATTGCTTTTGTTCAGCAGGAGGGCACGTTCATTTGCATCTCTGCTTACTTGAGAGATTTGTATTTTCCTAAAAGCATTTCCTATAACAGCACAGTGGTGAATAGTTTATGTTGTTTTAGACAAAAAGTAGATACGAAATTGTGGTTTCAGCAAACAGAAAAGTGGGGCCACAGGGAGAGACTCTGAAAACATGGAAAAGACCTGCTATTTGGCATAATCACATCTTTTACAAATTGTGTAAGTCTGACTTTATAGAGTAATTTTTATGTGCCTGTGGGATTGTAGTTTCTGACAAAGATGGTTTTAACAACATGTGGAAAGACAGTAAACTTCAACATATTCTGGCAAATAGCCATCCACCTGTTGGTACGATTCTAATGAGAAGTTTTCAGTGGTTTCTTCTCCAGCTTCACACCTATTTAAAGCTAACCTTTTATTTTACATAGTTGTGTTTGTTAAATGTTTCATTTCTACCCAGGAGACTGTAATGGGCTCAGTCGTGTCATTCTACACTTCTGAAGAATACAAATGCTAACTCCTGTGGATGCAGGTCAGCATATTTAATGCTGAATAGGTCACTGACTCCTCACATTTAGAAGTTTCAGGTAGAGAATAGGTATAGAAAATCCAGTCATCAAGAAAATAAACTTTTCAAGGCCTTCGTGGGTTGCATTTCTTGATTATGTTGAAGAAAGAGCCCAAGAATCACATAGTAAATAGGGTCTGTCACTTTATATTGCCAGTCACACAGTGTTTAAGTCTCTGTCAGCAACATCATGGACCTTCACATCACTAAATGAGAGCATGGAGGAAATTGTTTCTGGGCATGCCAGTGATACTCAAATGTCTGCATTTGGCCTCTCCATCTGGAGAAGTTTCAGTGGAGATGGTATCAAAATGGGCACTGGTTGGCCCAACACTCAGACCTGTTTTCCGGTAAAAGCCTTTGCAAGGCTCCGGAGATGGAGAAATCCCCTTTCCTTAGATCTTTGGCCCTGATAAAATCCAGAGTCTTAGTATTTTACATTCTTCCTGACAAAAATAGTAGCATTCACTGTCATTTCATGGCTGGCAGTTTCAAAAGCAGAAACAACTGGGTGGACAGCACGGAGGTGAAGACGGATGAGAAGAGGTTAACATTTTATTGAGACTGAGCCTTCTAGATTCAGATCAGTAAACTGTCAGTTCTTTTTCTGCATCTGCTCTGCATTAAAAATTATTATAAATTTAGATTTGCCTTTATTGCCTTCACTGCATATATTTAGATGGAGGGCTCATAAGTAAAGTTTTCCTGTAAATAATACAATTTAGTAACTTCCATATGATGAACTGATACGTAGCTTTATTTGTACAGTGATCTCAAGTTTATTTTCACTGTAAGAGCTTCAGTTTGAAGACTAAAGTTACATAAATCCCATTTTTTTTTACAACATTTGGTGTTCCTTGTAGTCAACTTACAGCATTTGAATAAACAGTTCAGAAAGCTTGAGCTTACAGCAATTGCGTTATTACGCTTTGATTACTTAGCAGGTTAAGACTACTTTCTTCCAGTTTGGAATTAAAGCCTTTATTGGCAGATGTGGAACTGAATATAAGATGGATATCCTCAGAACGTTTTGCTTCTGTTTCATGCTTTTAATGGTTCCTCTTGGACTTTTTAAAGGTAAAATGCAATTTTAGTAACAAGATTTACTTTCAACTGAAAATTGCGTATTTTTTTAAATTGTAAGAACTAGCTATTTCTATTTTTTTCAAAGGATTTCAAATAAAATTGGCTCGAAGGTGTAATTCTTATTCCATTTGATGGGATCCATTTTGCATTCAAGTAAAGTTAGAGCAGTTTTTTTGCCCTTTCATTTTTTCTTCTTAGTGAACACTGAGGAGGTAAATTGAGTGGGCAAAAAATGTTTTCATTGTAGTAGCATTAGCATCTGTAGCAAACAGCCAAATTTTTGGCTTCTCTGCATGTTTAAAATACCAACTCTGCATGTTCCAGGCTGGATCATGTATGTGTGTAGGCTTGTCTATCTGCCTTTATACGCTTATTTGGTTAGATCCTCTCATTCTGGGCATTGTACTGGTTGCAGGAGTTTTAACTTGAGTCCCTGTGCCCCTTTCTCTTCTTGCATTACCCATGTTCAGTTGTTTGTGGTTACCTGCGATAACAATGAAAGAAATCATTGCATGCTCCTGTGGGAGCTGCAGCAGCTTCAGTGGTTATCATGTATTTTTTTGTTGGAGGCAGCTGTGAAAAGCTCTTGTAGAAATGGAGAAGTTTTAAATTTTGCACAACACATGTAATTTGCGGGACTTTCCTCTGATTTGCGAATCTGGGAAGTGATTACACACTAATCTGCGGAGGGGCCTGCTAGGGTGAGTCCTGTATTTCTAGAAAATTGCAAGTTGGTCATCTCTTCTATTTGATACTGTCTTAGAGGTGTCCCCTCTTTGTGGTGCAGCAGGTGGCCAGTTCTTCCAGATAGCATTTGGTAAGCCTACCAGCTGTAATTGCATCTCACTTACATCTTCTTCCAGGAACAAAAATGCATATTGATGGTCTCTCTTTTCATTGCCATTGTTAAAAGGAAGGCAGATATTCAGGTAGCATTTGTCAGAAACAAGATGCAGTCACAGCAGTTTTGAGGACTATGAGTCCTGTGACATCAGCTCTATAAAGATGATAAGCCATGAACAGTTGCTTTGGATTGTAAGGGACATCTAGATAAAATCTGACAGAAAATGAAAGTGAGATGATTTCACAAACTACATCAGAATTCAGTTGAGATTCTCCTTACTTTATTCAGTGCCAGAGATATTTTTTTAGCAATCATTGCTCACTGCAAAATGCTACTTCCTTTCAATGCTATGTGTCTCCTGAAGACTAACACTCTCTTCTTTAGTATTGCCATTTCTGTAGATGTGGTTGATATTACCAAAGTAGCATGAGACATTCAATTCGCATAAGTTCCAGATCCAAACATAAAGATTTTTTTTGTCCTTATTTACAAACTCTGTATTAATGTTTGTTTAAAACAACAACATTAGGAAGCAAATAAAAAATCCCAAAGCTTAATTTACTTTGTGACCGCAATTTCTTAAACTGACCGTCTCCTTTCCCTATATTTTTTTGGCCTAGCTTATCTGGAATTGTGTCTTCTTCACTGTCCCAGTTAATTCATCTCCCTGAAACATATACTAACCTTCTTGTTGGAGTTTTACAGGAATTCCCATCAAATGCATTTACACATCCACAGAGCTCAGGGAGTTGTTTGACACTGGTAAATGAAGAACTTGCATGTCTCATCAGAGACACAAATACCCTGGGTTTTTTGATCAGGTGTCATCTCCTGAAGTTGTGTGGTCTATTAGTAACTGCTTGACTCAACAAACTAAAAATTCCTTCTTCCCCTGCTTCTTGATGACTCAATATTTACACTTTATTAATAAAGTCTCTCCACTGCTTGAACATTATATTCTCTATTATCCTGTAAAATGAATAACTCTACATGTCACAAACATCTATATTGGATTAATGTGTAAAGCCTATTAATAGCTCTGGACTGAGACCAGACGCAGTGGTAATCAATTGCTTTAGGATAGTATTAAGTTTGTGACTAACTCTAAATCACATCATGTGGTGTTTAAACTGCTGGAGCAAATGAAATGTTGAACATAACATGGTTTACTGCAGTGGAAGTGTGAGGCTTCTTTTGATGGATTCAGCATTTTGTGACAACGTATCAGGTAGCCCTAGTCAAGAGACAGTTTTCAAGGTTTTTGATTTTTTTTTTAATTGTATTTTTTTTTTATTTTGACTATATGAATACTCAGCACTCCTAATTTCTTACTGATACTTCTTCTCTTCCAGTATCATTTTTCTCAGACAGAGTAGTTTGTAAGGTCTCATAGGGTTTATAAGCAGTGGAAGCTGCTGAAGCACAGACTTCACTTGAACATGGATTTGACACATTAATTACATTTGAAATGTTAATTTTCTTTGCAGAAGAAACATATTGAAATTTTTTGTTGTTTCTACTTAGTACTTGAAAGGTCAGAGTGATAATAAATAAACTTAGAGTATTTCATGCATATAAGGAGGTAATGGTTGAAATTAATTTATGGAATTAAAAACTTAGTTTTACTGAATCTTTGTTTCTCATAGAACTTCACTTGCACTTATTTCACTGTTGCACTTGATACAGAAGATTCCACAGCTTTGCTCAAAGCAGTTTGCAGCTGCCAAAACTCATTTTCCAAAAGTACACCTTATCTACCCCTAAATTCTGTTTATTAGCATAGGAAGATATAATATGTCCTGCTTAAGTACTGTGGATCTTCTGTGTTCTGAATGTATTGGAAGTCCACATAGACTGATTTATTTTGGTCAATAGTCAAAAAATCTTGGCCATGTTATCTTCTTCACCCAAACACCTCTACCACCTAGAAATGCAATTTTCAGTAGGAAGAAAGGGGTATTTGCCTTTAGTAAAGATGGATGCATGTAAAAAGTGGGAAATAGAACAAAAAACCCTACTTGCTAAGATTTTTTTCCACTCTCCTAGTACTCTTTTTCATAGAGGCCAGCACAAGCTGTGCAGAGTTTATCCTTGAAAGTTATGACTAAATCCTTAAATTGAGAGAAGTATTACGAAATTTATAAAATAGCTGTCAGGTGAATCTTTAATTCAGTAGGGATAATGTCAAAGTCTTTTTGTATTCAGTACAGCCAGACTTCTAAACACTTTCTAAAACCATTTGAATTAAATTTATGGCTTGTATTTAAAGAAATTTCTATATATATATGTGTGTGTGTGTGTGCTTGAGTTTACATACATATTTAAAATATATTTTAAAACTGAATTACAAATGCAGAGTGCATATTAATTTCCTCAGTAGTATACTGTGATACCACAGAAATATATGTTGATCCTTTTCATGAATCTGTGTCCTGGATTTTCTCCTTGTTCCTGGAACAAAGTCCTAGTACCAGGCTGTCAGCCAGGAAAAGTCTCAGGAGAATTATTCCTGCAGAAGAGCTGCTGTTGCTTACTCCACCAGACACAAGCCACTGTCAGAAAAATCCCTTGACCTGTTTTTTTGTTTTTTTTTTTTTTTTTTTTTTTTTTTTTTTTTTTTTTTTTTTTTTTTTTTTTTTTTTTTTTTTTTTTTTTTTTTTTTTTTTTTTTTGTTTTTGTTTTTTTTTTTTTTTGTTTTTTTTTTTTAGGCAACAGAGAAAAGATGAAGTTAGCAACCTCTTCCCTCCCTGCCCCGCCCCAAGGTTTCAGTAATTGTTATTATTGTTAATTCATTATTACAGAAAATACTGTAATCTTCTTGAAGCAGGGATTGTCTTCATGTGTGCTGTGATCAGCCACACCAGTCTTTTAGTTTACACACCACCAGCAGTAGAAAGGCTTTATTAATTAAGCAATATTTTTGATGCAGTATTTGTACTATTCAGGGTTATTCCACACATGCACATTACTGTCCAAATTTACTAAGAAGCAAATTTGAAGGAAAAAAAAGGAACACATTAATCTTCTATGAAGTCTTAATCTAGAAGAAATTTAAACAGCACCACTGAAACTATTTCACTAAAAACTTAGAGGTAATATCTCCTGGGGTGGATTAGTTGAAAAATGTGATTTTTGGATGTCCCTTTAACCTTTACCACGAGTCTTCAGTTATCTCCTGTTAAATTTAGATTTAAAGAATTTGCAGTTTGCTAAAAAAAAAAAAAAATGGCATTATTTGTCTTTGTCAACTGATAGACGGAGACAAACACTATTTCATAAGGGAATTATTTATTGCATTTATGTGAAGGGCAGAAGTTCAATTAAATTAGTTGGAAAGTCTTTTGCTATTCGTTTATCTGAACTAGATCCTATGAGAGAAATAAGAATTGTGAGATGCAAGATACATTAGGCTGCAACAACATAAAGTAATATAGTGCCTTCGTTTTTATTTTACTGAGAAGCCTTTTTTTGGACATGATGGTTCATAGGTGATGTTGAACAATAAGATGAACATTCAAAAGAAAAGCAAATCTGGATGGTAAAGCACAAGAGAACAAATATGACTTTAGTAACACTCTAAAGGTGGGAGGAAATAATTCTCATGGAGTATTGAAGTTATCCACACAGAAAAAAAGCAGGAATTAATACAAAAGTGAGACACAAGCAAGAAAACTCATTATGACTGACTAATAAAAGAGATGGGGAAAATATTTGAAAGTAATGGCATGGAGAATAGAGCTTATTCTGACATAGCATATTAAACACGGTGCTTTGCCTAAACTAGAAATGATACATCACCCGCTATTTATGAAATAATAGCAGACATGCTTGAAGTAGTTGGAAAGAGCAGGATGTTTATATAGGCAGTATGCTGTTTGAAATGAGGAAAATTCAATGCTATAATGGATTATGTAAATAAAGGAATATAGATAGTATATGAATATAGAGGGGACTAAATCAGTCTAATAATCGTAAAACAGTATTGATTTTCTTTGCAAAAAACAAGTTTGCAAAGTAATTCTTCTTTGTTTGCTAAATATGGTAACTCAGGGTGAGATAGTTGTGTGGATTGTGGTTATATCAACTGAGGTGTAATGAGGCAGTAAAATTTGTACCCTAGTTTTTGTTTTTAGGAGTGTACATAATGGTATCGGTACTTTAGTCCTTACGTAACAAGCTCTTTATAAATGCAAGGATAGAGGAAATTATTGTAGTGTATTAATAGAGTGAGACTGATTACCTCATCAAAGTTACTTTTGACAAATTAGTTTTCTCTGAAAACCTGTCATGAGAAGAATTGATGTTATCCATTTCTGCTTCTGAACAGTCAGCTTTTCTTCACAGTTACTCTCCTGAAATGCTGAACACTCAGAAGATTTTGGAATCCAGTAACAATACCGACAGCACTCTTCCCAAGGATTTGGTATGGAACTTGTCTTTCACTCTGAAGGATTTGGATCAGGTTGATGGTCACTGTTAAATTGATGGTTAATAGGTTATGCAGGATTAGAACTATGCCTGTCACCGTCCTGCAGGGAAACCATGGTTCTCTCTGGAATGCTTGCACACGTGTCTCCTTGCCATAGATTTATACGTGTCTGAGATACATACCTGTGAGGAGAAGCCCTGGCAGGCACACATACAGTATTATACTTCAGCAGTCCCTGAGTCATGTAAGGTCTTCTGGGTTCATATTTGGTTGTCACACTTTATAAAAAAACCATTTATCACCCTATGCTGCTAAGAGCTTAATGATCCCCTACCACTTGTAATATTAGGAACTCTGAGCCAGATTAATTTGCAGCTTCAAGTTCTCTTTGCTGAGGAGTAAGCCTCTGAGGCTTTAGTTGCACTGCAAGAATTAAAGTTATAGTGATGTTGTTGTGCTGTCGGTTTGCCCTTTTTTATCTGAATGGTGAGAGACAGTCCTGGAGTACAGACTAGTATGTAAAATTCCCAATGTACTTGAGTGAGACCAAATACAAATGTGAGTCATTGGCTTGAAAGGAATTTGCCAAAATTGCAGATGAGATTTGTTAGAAATGAAGTATTTCCCTTTGAAAAGATCTGTAGCTTTTTGCAGATGTCAGTGAGGGCTGCAAGCGCTGAACGTACTGGGATTCAGTCAAAATATCTTAATAAATGTGTCTCAGAGTAAAGGAAATTGTGAGAAGAATGAACTTCCCTTACTATTTTATTCCTCATAAAACTGTCTCTCTAAATACCAATAAGAGGACACACTTTCTGTTTATATTTCTTCATCTTATCTAGAAATAAGCTAGGTTTATGAAGCATGATAGGGATTTAATTGTATAAATAAGTCAATGCACACTTACATAGTTTTCAGCCAAAAGTCTTGGTTAAATCTTATAGAGGCAGCTTTTCTATTTCTTTTTAATGCTATTCCGGTTCTCTTCTTTCAGAAAAAGAAACAAATATAAAAATCTTGACTAGACCAAACCTTTTCACACCCCCACATGTGCCCTCCACGTGCATACACAAGATCACAGAATATTGATGAGATTCTATGTTATAGGTTATGACCTCAAATTACAGCAGAATTTAATTCCTCATCAGGAACCTGACATCTGACCTGTTTTTCTTCCAGTTTACAGATTTTAGTTTTATTGCGTTACTGCTTATGCCAGTATAAAACCCTAATATATTGAGTTTCATTCTTACGTATTTGGCATAAATAAGCCAACAGTACAATTCATGTGGAAAATACAAATTCTGATCATATAGTAAAGACAGTAAATAATTCATTGAGTCTCCTAGCTGATAGGGATCAGCAGGTCATCATGTCAGACCTCTTCCTTAAAATAAACACAAGAATTTCATTCAAATACTCTTTTACTGAGAATATTATAGCCAGGTATACTTATAACCAACTTTTTACTTTGATTGCTACTCTAATCAAAGTGGATCCAGTCACTTTTCCATAGATAATGAAGCCATATGCAAGACAGGTAGGAGTTTATTTCAACCATCAGGAAATGTAAGACCATAAATGGAGTAAAATGTACACTGTAAAAAGCCTGAGGAAGGCAAGATAATTAACAATGCTCTGGTTAGGTCAGAAAGTGCTGGTGGAGGTCACAGATAGCTGGTGGAGGTAACAGCATCAAGGGTCATAATTGCTAAAACACTTGGAATTAAAAATCCTAGTTTCAGATGTAGCTGTGCATTTAATATTTTTTAGAAGCAATTAACCATTAATGATATTTAAGATAAGTATCCTGTTGTCTTAAATTACATAATATAGGAAATTTTTTTACTTAAGATACCTTCTGAATTTTACCCCGGGTTTCTTATAGCCTCTGCTCTGGCTATCTTGGAGATCATAAGTAATCAGGTCCTATGTTTTGTTTGTTTTGAAATGTAGGGAGTAAAAGTGCTCGTCAATTTTATTGTCCTGGTTCGGGCACAGGGGATTTCCCCCTCCTAGCCCTCCCACGTTTTTTCATCAGTTCCTGGGCAAAGTGCTTTTCTATATAAATGTCTTACATTTATATAAATTGCAAGGGAAAACCAAGTCCAGAGTGTTTTTGGTTTTAATACTGTTAATAGCACAGCCTCAATTATTAATTCTTTTCTGGCTTGAACCTGTGAGTTTAGGAAATGTGCCCTAATGCCATGTTTACATCCTGTTTCACTCGTGCCTCTCTTCATCCTGTTTCCAGCCTATCCCAAAGTAAAGGCCGGAGAACACACTTTCTGGGGTCCTGTGGCTGAATGGTTGCGGTGGATTGATTCCTCTGTTAACATCGATGTAACAGCTATGAAATTTTCAAACTTTTCTGCTAAGAAGGAATGTTTGGAGCTTGAGGATATTAAAAGCCAATGGGCTTATCTTTTCAAAGGTGATTAAATCCAAAGAAAACTTGTGTCTTGTGGAAAATAAAAACTAAACAAGAATGAGAAACTGGAGAAACGCTCATACAAAAAGTGCTTCTACAACTTTTCTGCTTCTATATTTACTTCCTAGACTCAATTACTCTGTGAATGTAGTTGTGAGTCCAGGTGACCTAGTTTGGGTTGCCTCTCAGTATCAGTGCCATTTAGAATATTTCTTGAGTACTCTCAGTTACCCTCTCTTTTCTGTACAGATCCAAGACTAAGGACTTGAGAGCATAAACTCATGCCCTCATGTGTCAGTGATTTAATTATGAAGCACAAATCTTTCATCCTGTTTTTCAAAATGCTACTACCATATAGAACTTATTCACTGTGCGGAGAGATGCTTTGGAGATAAGGGAAGCAGCAAGAACTCTAGATCCTTAGTTTAGGTATTCTTCCATTCAATTTTGCAAATTAATTTTTTCTCTATATGATCAGTTATTCATATTTTTAGATGCAATAATGGGACTAGGCATCTGATTCCAAAGAAAAACAGCACAAGTTGGATGCAGAATCCTGGAGAATCAGAGCCCATGCAAATTATACCTTGCTATTCAATTTTGAGTTGATACTGTCTGTCAGTCTTTTAACTTTCTCTTACCCTTCATCTTAGCAGTTTTAATTCAATTAATTACGAAATTACTCTTTCAGTGTCTCACTGCTGTTCTTCTTTTTGTTTTTAAACTACAGTTAATTCCTACTTCTTCTACTCTGTATTTCTAACAAATAAGCCATTTGAATTTACTTACTGCAAACATATGGTCTAAAAGGATGTGCTTATTGCTATCATAGAACAGGACCTTACCAGAAATGATCTCTGAAGTAGTCATCCCTTTTCTTGATAGAAATTAGATTTCATGTTGGGATGGGATATTATTACATGAACAAGTGTAGATAACTAATTTTTATTTGTATGTGAAACCTATTGGTAGCATTTTCTTGTTGAGAACTAGAATATATAATGTAGTAGTGATGGGTTCATATATTTGAGTATTGTTTATTCTCTCTAGCCTAGTTGTTATTCCTCTGTAGTGTCCATGCACTGTTTTCCTAGTTGTTATTCCTCTGTAGTGTCCGTGCACTGAGTCTATAATCCCATTGATTCAAACTATTCTTTATTTACCTGTGTGGATTCCTGTACATTTATATGTATTAAGAGCCATATATGCCTAAAAATACAACAATAATATCATCTGTTTTGCCACACAGGTTAGAAAGGATAGCATTATACTGCCTGTTGCCTGTCACCTTTGTAAAGTATTGTTCTGCCCGTAGCCATTGATTTTTCTGAATCATTTGGGATTTATGGATAGTAGTGATTTGGGAAATGTCAAGACACCAGTCACAAGGTGTTATGGAGTGGTTTTGTTCACAACTAGTAATAATTTTTACCAGTAAAACATTTTTATTGTGTAGTCTTATATACCTGTCAGCTGGTGAAAAGGGTGACTATGGACCATAGGTCTGAACACAGACTAGGTGCACTGTATCATCAAGTCCAATCTGATTTCAGGTAGCACCTGCCACCAAAAAAAATACTGGGATTTTCCTTTGAGAGAACTTGCACCATACATTATCCATTTAAAAATGCTGATGAAAATCTGGAGCAAGTGAAGGGAAAATACAAATAGGTAAGGCTGACATTTCATTGGGTAACACAAATTTAAATTGTGGTGATATTGTTATTACCTGCATCCCAGAAATGCAAGCTTTAAGAGGGGAGTGCTAAAGCATCATTAAGACAGAGAAATAGCAAGCACGATCATCATAACTATGAGATGCAACTTTTTAAGGAGATAGAATATACTTTGAAATACACTTTGGGGTTTTATGATTCCTATTATATACTTTTTCTTTGTATTTTATTTATTTAGTTGCTTGACATCTCCATATTCTAAACCAAGTGATAATTAAAGCAGAGTTCTTGGTATTTCAGGCCACTCTGCAGCACCTTTTTCCCCTTTAATTTGCTGTTGGCGTTATTGAGTTACTTATTCAAGCCCTGAAAGGGGACAATGCTTCCGTGGAAAAATCTGCAGCACAAGTGGATCACTCAACCCTGGTGAACTTGTATGGAGCTGTGAAAGAAATCAGTTCAGTTTGTCTTCGTGGTTCTCTAGACACTATTAAATAGCTGATTGTTATGTTTTTAAGTAAGTATAGTGGTACGAAGAAGTTCAGGAAGTGATTTCCCCAAAACCATTTAGCAGTGAAGTTCTGTCATACTGTGTATTCGAGAGGAAATGCTACTAGAGGCTTAGTTTCTCTGTTACTGTTTTCAAGAGACAACATAAACAGAAGAGTGGACAGGGAATAAAATTAATAAAATAAGATCATTAAGATCAATATTAACTTCATACTTTGTATGTGTCCAGGAAAATACAGAAATCAATGATGGAAGTTAAAATCAGAATGTCACTTGTTGTTTATAACTATTGATATTTTAGAAGTATTTTTAAAGCCTTGTGTTATTAGTAGGTAGCTGGGGAAGACATACTATTTCATCTTTGAGAACAAGGGCTTGGTGTCTAAAGTACCAGAAGCCTGAATAAGATAAGAGGGAGAAGTACTTGACAATTAAATCAAAAGTGAGATGGAATAAATTTGTGATGAAATGAATTAGTTGCTGCTAAGGATTTTTTGAATGCTGGAAACAACTCTTTTACAACTCCTTTACAAGCACAGTATTTTCTGAATGTCTTTGAAAATCTCTTTCAGAACTTGACAACTCATTTGGTAGATGTCAGCTTCAAGGTTCAAAAAGCTTGGCGTAGAAAATTCAGCCTGGAATGGAAAATCTAGAGCAGCTTTCCTGGCAGATGCTCCCAGCAACATCACAGAAAACTTCCACAGTATAGGTGATAGGGTTTTAACACAGTTGTCTTAGTGCTAGGTTAATTTGTAGACACTGTTCTCTAGTTATTTGGCATTAAGGCAAGTTAATAAAGAAGGAATCAAGTTCACATGAATAGGTGTGTAAATCTGGACAAAAGAAGCTAAGTTAGAACAGACAAAGAACAAACCTACTCATGCAGTAGCAATCTGGGCTGTTTTCTTGAGAAGGATATAGAGCTTCCTTGATTTTTAGAAGATATCCTTCTTTCTTTCTTTTGGTTATGTGAAAGCTGTGAGAGAAGACTGTGTGTACATCACTGAGTCAGTGATAATTTTCAGACAGAGATAAAAATGTTTGGTTTTGCCTGGTTATTCTCATGGAGTGTTCCAGCCATTAGTGAAAGTAGAAGGCAAAGATTATGTGCCTTATTCTCAACCTGGATTTCTCAGAGACAGTCAGTTATTCTGTATACATCATCTTCTTAAATGTTACAAAGAATGAAAATACCCTGTGTTCGTTTAAATGTGATGTGTGTATGGTTTTTTCTTAACCTTTCCCTCTGATTTCTAGTGTTCTTTATATGCTGGTANCAATGGTGCATGGACATGTGTAGATAATAAAGTGTATATAAGTCGTGGCAGCGCTTGCAATAAAGTACAGTACAGGTCTCAGGTCCAGCCTTCTGAAGAAGACGTGTCGTGTTTTGACCAATCCCGACCGCGACACTGGTAGACTATTTGTCTCAGTGATGATAACTATAATATCATATAATACTACTTATGAGATGGAAGCTGTTTTTCTGCCTAGGACAGAAGTTACTGAATTTAACGTTTGACTTCTTGTCTTATTCTGTGCTCCTGGAAAGGGATCTCTGCTGCTGGTCTGACTTGTAAATGGTGATTTATAATTATTTTGTTCTGTTTGAGGACAATTTTTGTTGTCTTTGTACTGTAAAAGGTCACACAGAGAACTCTTTATCAGAGATGAGAACCCAGCTGTGCTTGGTATGAAACAAGCATGCAAGATTAAGATAAGGCGCATCACCTAAAGAGTTTGCAGTGTGTGTGTCTGTATTCTGTGACTGGTGTAACTGTAGACTACTCCGTTTGGTGGCTGTTGGTGTATAGCTACCACACCTGGATTCTTATGGTAAGATAAGGGAATGAACTCTCCTGTATTAGCTTCATCTGGTGTTATCTGCATGGCCCTTTTTTTTCAACGCTGTTTCCTGCAGTTCATTCCTTGTTTAGGATTTAGTATATATTTACTCAGTGTTTGTGTCTTTCAATCCTGTTGAGGTCTAGATAATACCGTATTTAACCAGTTCAAAATTTTTAATGTTTAAGATAATTAAATGCATAGCCAACATGCAAGACTTCATTAGGAGAAAGTCCTGCTTGTCAGACTTAATTTCCTTTTATGACAAGGTAACCCACCCAGCTCATCAAGGGAAGACAGTTGATGTAATCTTTTTCAATTTCAGTGAAGCTTTTGATGCTATCTGTCACGGGATCTTTCTGGACAAACTGCCCAGCACACAGCTGGATAAACACATCGGCTGGTGACCAGAGGGAATGGTATGATCCTGTGTCAGGGGAGGTTTAGGCTGGCTATTAGGAAAACTTTCTTCACCCAGAGGGTGGTTGGGCACTGGAACAGGCTTCCCAGGGTTGATTACAGCACCAAGCCTGACAGAGTTCAAGAAGTGTTTGGACAATGCTTTCAGGCACATGGTGTGATTCTTCCAACACAGGTCCTTCCAACACAGGGTGTTCTGTGATTCTGTGCAGCTATTTCATTACTCATTGATGTAAAGTAATTTTTCCTTTGAAAAGTTTATGTTAGTTTAATAGGTACACTGAGATATGTTCATGCCACGCTACTTCTAAAACAAGTGATTTTTTTCAACCTAGTGCTAAAGGAATGAAACTCTTCTAAATTGACCTACATGAGAATGAAGGAAAGATGCATTCCAGTCTTTTCAGGCTTTGAACAGAGAAGCCTGTAGTTATTTGCACAATTTTTGATAAATAGTAAAAACATTTCATAATCTATTAAAATCTACTGATAGTGTTTTTCAAGCTTTGAAGAATGATCAACATGTCTTACATTTGGTTACATCATTTTCTATAAATCCTGCAGAATTCAGTAGAGAACCATGACTTTTCTACATAATCGACAAACCACCCATAGAACTAAATAAAAAAATGTTATTTACAATATCAGAGTCAGAAAAAAAATGTACAGGAGGAAATCCACTTCAGACAGTGAGTAGGGAGATACAGGTAACAGAATAGTTTTTAAAAATGTAAATGAGAACTTCCAGGCACTTCCAGTGTTACCAAAATCTTTATTTAATTTGTGGTGCCCAACTTTATGCCTCTGGGTATGCTCGAAGTCAGTTAATTTGACATCTGGCTCCTTTTTTCAGCTCCTTTGGGATTCACGGAGTTGGCATTGCCCTGACTTCTTCACCTGTAGAACCAGATGTTAGAAGGATGCTAACAGAGTTCTTTCAAAGAGCCACTGAAAGCACACTAAAGAGCAATTTCAACTTTCATCTATTCTCTTTCTTATTATAACCACTTTAAACTTGACAAAAGTATTTCTACTGGTTACTGTGCTCAGTGATTTGATTTGATACTCATAATATTTCTCCACTTGAACACACTGTTTTTCTGCTGTGGAAGAGGAGGACATAACTGGCCTGATGGGAAATTTTGGAAAAGATGAATCACGGACTTCTGCTTTAGTCAGTAGGTCAGTGACTTGCAGATTGGACTGTATTTGGGAAGTCTCCATTTCAGTCCTTCTGGCATAGAGGTTGTGCAGCCCTATACCCGAGTAGAGCTCCTTGAATTTAGTATTCTGAGAATATTACTTTCCCTTTTGTTGGAGCTCTTCTGTTTAAATTGGTCAGAAAATCAGTGGAGCATTCAACACTTTCTGAAAAACTCCCTGTAGTTTTGTAGTTGAATCATGAGGAGGAGTAGAAACATGTAGGTCAAAAGTCCATCAGGCAGAGGAGCAACTTGCATCCAGGACATCTAAATGTTCTCCTAAATTCTTATTATCAGGCTGTGGAACAGAGAGGCCTAGCACCTCATAGATTTCTTTTTTCACTAATGTGTATGAGTACTTACCCTAGTGTTTCTCTAAGTGCTTCTACCTTAGCATGCTTTTCAGTAAAGAAGCATTTGAAATGAGTGTTTTCCCGATAGGAGGAGGTGATTTTTGCTGTTGCTGTGATATGTGCAGCTTAAGGATCACCATCTATAGTCTGTTTCTACTTCACATAAATTATTAGTTGTTTGATTTAGCTTTTTTTTCTTGTCATTTATTTCCACAAACAGAGGTAGCAGCTTTACCAGAAGATAATAGGAAGTTATTAACTTGTTTCACCTTACATTCCCACAACCACATGCTGCTATTTCTTATAATAACCTTGGCTGCAGTAATGTTGCCCTTTGTGGGATCTTTCGAGTGTATTGTGTAATTATATTGTGGCTACAGAATGAATGTGGATTGTCATTCCATTACCGTACTAATCTAATATGGTGATTGAGGTGTTGTTTGTATGATACTTTCCCACTTTTCTCATTTGATAAAATTCTGTTTGAAATCAGCTGTTTCCTTTTTCTGCAACATTGATGGATTCTGCTGCACTCTACAGCTAGTGCAGGAATAGGGAACTGCTAAAACTGAAGTGGTAGAATTGATGGAAATAATTTCCTTTTTTTGAAGAAACACTGCCAGCAGCAGAGCAAACAAAATTCCAAACTGTTTCTGGGAATTTTTTCAGTGGTTTTGATGGGGAAGTTTGAAGTATTTTTTTTCTGAAATATTTTAACCTGAAAAAATTACAAGTAATTTTTAAAGACACCACAAAAGAAAATAAATGTTTGTTTTCTTTTTAATTATGTATTACTTGCTGTATTCTTAACATTACAGTTTTCCTTTGTAAATTCCTAACTAAATTAAATAGAGCATATATAATTAAAAGAATAGAAGGAGGAGAGAGACTGAGACTCTAAAACTAAGGAATATATTCACCCTGGGCATTTAAATTCTCTATGTTAACTTTTAGTGCTGAGTCTGGCTCATTTCGAGAATATTCCCAAACTGGGAGGTTATGGGACTCTCTACAAGGAGATGGCAGTAAATGCAATTTGCCATCTGTGGGCAGGTTTTTTTTGTGGCAGCAAACCTGTATCAAAAATGGATCTTTGTCATCATGCTGTGTTTTGAAGTAAACGTCCAAATTTTCTAGTACTGCAAACCAGTCTCTTCAAATTAAAATTAATGGAGTTTAGCTAATTAAGCCATGTGAGATCTGACCCTGTTTTTCGAGGCGTCCTTTATTGTTCATAAAATGACTCATTAGTAATTATTAAGAAGGATATATTAGTAATTGTTAAAAATAAATGAGTTTCTGGAAGGGGGAAAGTTGAAAAAGTAAGATGTAGTAGCATTTAGAGATGGAGACCTCTGTGTAGGTATTAGCTTTCTGATAATTACAGTGGATCACAAGTAATATATGCCCCCGCTCTGGTTTCCAGAATTTACAGTGGTGGTTACAAATCCCTTGGTATGTCTTAGAAAAGGTCATCATGTTGCTTCCCTTCTGCTGCAACAAGACAGGCACATTTCATACCATGAAAATACTCCTTGATCTGCCCTCTCCTGTGTTGTTCTGAAGCACTTCAATAAAATTAAGACTGTTTCTGTTGGGGATGAAGGGAATACTTTTGTGGATCAGTGCAATCGATTAATTGGTTTATGAACCTGAAGTTCTCTAGATGGTGCTACAAATATTTATGATGTCCTTGAGTTTTGCACCGGATCTGTAAATTAGCTGGAAGATGTGTAAAAATTCATACAGTCAGACAGCTCCCTCCTGGCTATGCACATAAAGTGGCTCAGGAGCATAAATTATTCCTGCTGAGGTCAATCATAATTTATGCTATTTTGCTTCTGCATCTGCTATTCTGAGGAAGAAGAATATAAAGAACATCTGCATTTGAAGAAAGATTTCCCTCTTTGCATCAAACTTCATTCACTATGGGAAATACATTGTTACAAATGGTAATCTGAAGAGCTTCAGGTCACAAAGGAAAAGTGCTTCAGATTGTGTTTGTGAAAAAGCTGAAAAGATTACCACAGCCTTCACAGTTGAACCTTAGAGATGTTCTTATTGAGGATGTATTCTGTGCATTTCCTTGTGTAAAAGTATGAAGTAAAAATACGTGATAGTGAAACATAGTCACAAAATGCCCAAGTTAACCTTTGTTCTTCCAGTGTCACATTAAAAGCATAAATACAAAACAGTAAAGAAATTCCAAATTACAGTGCCTAGAGCAACTTGAGTGCAGTCATACTGCATGACTGATTTCCCACTGATGGCTGTGTGGAGTTGAATGACTTGCTTATGACTTTGGAAGTCTTACATGAGCTTGAGGCCCTCCTCTGTTTGCCTTTGATAGTGGTTAAAGAGGATCCTGCTCTTTGAAACATCTAGAGAGCTGTTGACAGAGTAGTGATCTAATAATGTCGTGGTTCTGAAGTTGTTTACTGTTTCGTGGCCTATAATATTCCACATTTAGTGTAAGATTGTACAATTGCAAATGCCACCTACTTGGTGGTTTTTGTTGAACTGAAAACTTACTTCCTGTCTTGATGATGCAATATAAAGTGTGATGACAAAATTGTTAGAGATTTTGCTGAGTACATGATAATTTTTTTTTAATTTATTCGGCAGAGGTGATGGGAGACTGATAGAATCTGGCCTTGTCCTTTTGAAAGGCTAAGGCTGCCTCATCATCATCCCACTGGCATGCCTGCTACTGTATTGCCATCACTCTGTGATGCCACAGTTGCAAAGTCCTGAAGTATTTATTTGTTTGCATTAGTAGAAATACATCCTGTCAGGTATTTTTATCTGACAGATTTAGATTTACTACCATCCCTGACAATGTTAGGACTTCTAAGCAGCTAAATAGGTATTAGGATATATCCATATGTAGTCTGAAAATTCTGATTTAAAGCAGCTAAAACTGGAAAATAGTGATTTAAATCAACTAAAAATCTGACACTGTATTGCCAGGAAAAAGAGGCATGTACAAAAATCCTAGTTTTATATTGTTTTGTATGTTGAGGAATGAATTCTAGCATAATTAACCTCACAGGGATTTCATTTATCCTATGTATGTCCCATGCATATGAAAGCAGAGTAATCCTTTTAAAAAAATTATATTAGGCCAATTCCAGTTTCTGTTCTCTAGGATATAGGTGAAACCAGGAATTCATGTCATTAGTTTTATTTTGCTTCTCACTTCATGATGACAATGGACAGCTTTAAAACTTGGCTATCTCTTTAATTTTCTTATTTTCTGTGTTCTTAAGATCCTTGAAGGAGTTTTTCGTAATATACCTGAAGTATGCCTAAAGTATATTTCCTAGGGAATACCTAAAAATATCTTAAGTGTTTTTAGTACACATGTTGATGATAACTTGCATGGTTTAAAAAGTTTGACGTGGTAATAATTTTAGAAGCTTATTGCCTGTAATTCTTTGCCTAATTGTCCTTACTTTATTTGGGTGAGTAATGTGGCTTTTTCAGATGTCTCAAAGGAATAAAACTAGCAGATAAGAGCTGTAGTATTGCAAGTAGAAGTCAAGAAAGTAAAATGAGTAGGACTGTTCCTACTAAATAGTATTTCTTGTCTTTGTCTTTTACAGCTTCATGACAATTTTATCCAAAGTTTCATGCTGTATATAACAATAGCTCAAGCTGTGAATTAATTTAAGCATTTTTCTTAATTTCTTAATCAACCTGAAATGTATCACTAAATAAAGGCTGAATGAGTGGCCATTATGAGGAAAAGAATCCAGTTTTTCTTTATGTTACTTCCAAATGAAAGATATGTCTGTGAAGAAAGTGGTTGAGTTAGGAAAGTATGAACAGATTATTTACAAGACCTAATGGTTGTCTTATTTCCAGTCCTTTTCTTTTTTCTTGAAAAAAAAAAGAACAGGATAAAAAAATAACATATCAGCTTACATTAATAAAGTTCACCTTTTTGAGACATAGTAATACTGGTTGTTTATATTAGGAATGGGCTTTGCTATTTTGAATTCAACAAACAAGATATTTTTGTGTTAATATCTAGCTCCAAAAGCTTATTTCATTTCATTCTAAGAAGCAAAAAACCTAGACATTAGCTTTTTTCCCCCCCCTCACTTTTGTTCAGCCCATTTTTCCGGTCTAGTTAGCTCTCCTAGACAGCATATACTGTACTTCATTTCCAAAACTATATTATAACACCCCTCCTCTTGATTATCAAAATTGTTTGGAAGCAAAATGAATGATTTTTGTGGTATGCAGTTTGGTGGGCAGACGTGCTGTCTTCGGGGTAAGGAAAGCTAACAGTAGAGAATGCAAACTGGTGGAAAGGCATCAGGATGCCAATAACACCATCTTTAATGAACAGGAATGAGTGAGTCAATCTGTATTTTTAATTTTATATTTATACGTTGTTTCATATTAATACCGATTAGTGTCTGCTCTGCAGACAGGCTGAGTGAGCTGGGATTATTCAGCCTGGAGAAGAGAAGGCTCCAGAGTGACCTTAGAGCAGCCTTCTAGTAGCTGGAGGGGGCCTAATAGAAAGCCGGAGAGGAGTTTCACAAGGGTTTGTAGGGATGGGAGAAGGAGGAATAGCTTTAACTGACAGAAGGAAGGTTTAGCTTAAATGTTAGGAAGAAATTCTTTTTTCTGAGGATGGTGAGATGCTGGCACAGGTTGCCCAGAGAAGCTGGGGATGCCCCATACCTCGAAGTGTTCCAGGCTGGGTTGGATGGGGCTTTGAGCAACCTGGTCTAGTGAAAGGTGTCTCTGCCCATGGCAGGTGGGTTGGAACTAGATGATCTCTAAGGTCCCTTCCAACCCAAACCATTCTATGATATTCTATTATAGCACTTATGATGAGGCACTGTGCCTAGTGCATAATCTCCCTTTATGGAAAGTTAGGCAGCCTGACATCAATGCTGTGAAGTGCTGAAAAACTCCAAGAAATTCTGAACTCCTTAAGTTGCAGAAACAAGCAACTCTGTGGTGTAATTATAATTTCTGATGCCAGTACCATCTCTAATGAAGGATGTTTTTGTGCTGAGATGTAAAAAATTTGCATTTAAAATTCTCCTGTTTTATTTTTAAAAGGCAGTTTATGTCTGAAGAAGTGTCATTTACTGCAAAATGCCAAAACAAAAGTATGCAAATTATACCAGAGTTTACCATTTTCATCATGAATGTTGTTACTGCTTGTAGAATGAATATTTTGCTCCTATTTGCGCTCTTTGTTATGTATATTTGTCATGTTCAGCATGTTTAATCCTGGTTTTCTTCCAAATTTCATTTTCTTTCTCCATAAATAATAAACAATGATAATGAGCAAACTGCCCTTTCTATTCTGTACTCTAATTGAGTATAGGTTATAATAGCTTCTCTTACAATATGTTATAGGAATTGCTTCAAATCATATATACTATATCCCACTTTTAAGAGATGCACTGGAACAAAAATTGTGTATGTTACTAGCTTTAGGCTCTTTGGAGGGGAAAAAAAAAGTAAAAAGAAGAAATTATGCATTTGAGTATTGCTGCCTGGAATAGGTTTTGCATTTTTCTTGATACTTAGATAAGAGAATTTAATTCAAAAATATAAATTGTTGCTTCTTTTTATTACCTTGCCTTAATTATAAATGTAAGTTTTGATTCTGTTCCTGATGGTTTCAGCTCTTAGTATTCAGTCTCTTTCTGCATTATATTGGGGTATTTACTGTTTGAAGCTCAATAAAAGTGGAATTCTAAGGACAAATATTTTTAGATTGTATGTTATTGACAAGATTACACTAAATATCAAACTAAATATCAAACCTAGTAGATTTTACTTTGCAATTGCATTTTTCTCTTGAAATGCTGTAAGACTTGCAGAAATTTAACAAAAGGTAGCAGAAAAATTTGAGAGGTTTTGGAATACTGTTTTAGAGTAACTATGGCATGTGACAACTTCTGTTGTTTTTAAACGTTTTCAGTCATATAGACCTACTTTTTCGCAACAAGAGAAAAACCCCTTGGTCTGTCTTTTTAACGATTTAAACTCGAGATTTTAATTTTCTTTTTTTTTTTTTTTTTAACTAAGGAATGCCAAAATGCATATTGTGCTTTCCAGGCTGTTAATACTTCAGACTTGGAACATAGAATGTGTTCTCTTTCAATTCACTGCAGGACAGATGGAGCAGAGTGATTCCAGCTTTGCAAAGCCATCATTTTTTATCATTTCTTTGAATGGTTGTTTCTTAGGTACTTTCCTAAAGCAATAATTTTACTAATAGCAACTGAAAATTACTGTAGAATTTTAGCATTTCTGACCTTTTTAGTTGATCACACAGGAATTGTAGTACAGTGTCTTCTGCACAGTAGATTATCACAGTGCTGCCTGTGGTATTACTCTCTTCCAGTGCCGTTTCTCTTAGGATCATTGCTCTCCCAGTCTCATTTACCCCACGGCTTATCAGCTCCATAAGGGGCTCAGTTCCTGTTGGAAGTGGTAGAGGGGTGAGATATTCCCCAGTAGCTCTGCAAGTTTTCCTGAAGTGCTGGATTCATAAGCTCTGGCACGCATCTTGTGACTGTAGATCAGGTGAAACCTCTTTAGGCCAAAAGGCTGAACTGGCAGAGCATAAAAACGGGATGGTTTAGCAGAGCTCCAGCAGAATCACTCTTCACAGCTGGAGGGGGAAAGAGTATAAATTTACTTCTGGTGAGTACTCACGCTGTCAGGAGGAGACATTGGCGGTGTTGTGCACACGGTTGATGTTGTCCTCACCCTTCCCACTGCGCAGCAAAAGAGGAAAGCATTGGCTCCGGATATGAGGAATCAAGTTTCAATCACTTTAGCAATATGAGTTCTTATCTTCCCTTTGTTGTATGCTATTCAGTTTTACTAAACCTTCTATTTTGCCCTCATTATATCTTAGAAATGGCACACAAATGAAGTGAACACTGATATGAATAAATAAATAGTTTCCATAACCCTTCAAGTGCTACACTCTTAACTTCTCCTGGACATTTTATCGCTGCCCCGACATGTGGGGAAGAGGGGAAGTAAATCAAAGTTGTTGAGCTAAAGGACATTAGCAGTTGTTCAAAAGCCAGCGAAAGACTGGTTTTCATGGTTCTCCATAGAGGAGGGTAGAGATGGATGGATGTTAAAAGGCAAATTGGCACTTTATACACAGATATGTTAATATAGCTGTAGCCTTTTACTATGCCAATAAAATGATAGCAGCCATAAATTTCTAACTGTGAAACATTTGGCTTTATATCATCATGTACATGAAGTTTTTTTTAAAACAAAAGTGAACCATGTTTCAGCCATTTGGTTTAATTAGTATTGTTTGCCTAAGAGCATGAAAAAAAATATTCTAAATTAGATGGGCATTAAGCTTACTCTTTAAAGGGTTTTTGTTGTCAGACAGGCATGAATCAGAAATAGTGCTAGGCAATTTAATTCATATTTTTGTTGCTTCCTGATAAGCAGAATAACCGAAACTGCTTCTGTGAGATTGGTTCTTCAAGTAACTTTGCAGTGCTATTTTCTCACAAACTGTTGATACAACTCACTCTGTGCTTCTCGCTGTTTGATTTCTTTTCATTGTAGAGAGGCACATTTAAGAAAGTAGCAGAAAGATCTGCAAAAAAAATAAAGCAGATGTTGCACTATATGGCTCTTCACTTAAAAAATGAGCTCTCTAATTTAAAGTATGAGACCTTTCCTGGGTTTAGTTTAATTGATTTCCTCTGTCAAGTTTAGTGTAACGAATTTTCTGTAGCTAAATTCTACTCTCATTGCTAGTGGCTAGTAAACTTTTTCTATTTTCTATAAATAGGTTGGTAAGTAAAGAATCACTGTTTGAACCTACTTTTCTCCTGTTCATAGAAAACAAGAGAAAGCAACTCCTCCTTGCTATTACCAGTATTAAAAATAAATGAAAAAAAAATAGCCATTACTTAGGCATTACATATCATACCTAGGTGTGCTGAATGAATGGCATTATATACAATTATTATTATATAAAATACAAATTTTTTTTATTGGAAGCAATCTTCAGCTTCACAAGGGGACATGGCTGTGTTAGCTGAGGCAAGCGCTTCACAGTAAATAAACATATGGCCTACACAGTAGAGCCTAGACTTTGATAAGCCACTTCACATAGACAAAAATAATTGCGTGTCTGAAAACCCAGTCTCTTGACTGGTGACAGATAGGGAACAGATTGTGCTGATAATCCATAATGAAAGAGTTTCCTGAGCGCACATTTTGAGCTATGCCTCTTAACCTGTGAGCAAAACATAATGTTAAGATAATGCAGCATGCCATGTCCGTAATTAGGGAGCCTGATTCGGTAACCGTGAAACCCAGCACAGCAAGATGTTGATTGCACCACAGACCAGTGGTCTGGTACATTAAATCTGTGATGAGAAAGAAGCATAGTATTTGCATCTTTAAGGAGCTGCAGGATTTCTTTGCCACAGTTTCTGCTGTCCTCTGTGCAAGAAATTGCAAGACAGGAGGCATCTCTCAGCAGAGAGTTGCTTTCCCTCCCAAACACCATGTGATACGGCATCATTCCTAAACGTCTTACAGTGCTGTGGCAAGATCCTTCTAGGACTTGTTGACCTCAGTCAATTTAAAGTTTCTGGGACTGATTTATTACCAGTACACAGGATGCATCCCGAAAATCTGTGCAGTGCTTCCATGTTTTTTGAGATGCTTCCTTCTGAGTGGTAAAGCTCTGTTGTGCTGAATTGCAAGGAGAAAACATAGTCAGGACTGGAAAACTGAGGCACGTGCATTTTGTGTATCAGACACAAGACTAGTTAACTGTGAAATTTTATGTGGATTGATTTATTCTTTTTCTTTAAGCCCACAGAATCTGTACAAACTGAAATTGAGGCAGTGTTTGGTGGCTGTAAAAGTTTGGCAATCTGTGGGACTGTAAAAGTTTGCAGAAACCCAAGATGATCTTTATAAAATGATACCAAATGTTCAGGTCTGTGGTTCCCTCTCTAAACCATTGCCAGAGAGTACAGCAGATGAATGACTCAGCTAAAGTTAGGACAGTTACATGAGGCAGATAATAAGGGCTTTTGCAGTAGGAAATAGCCAGATTTAACCTCTAAGTCAGAATGGAGAGTAAGCGCTGATACCTGGAAGCACTAAAAGATCAATACTAAGTGCCCATAAAGACAGGAATCCCACAATTTACAAGGTGGGATACCGAGGGTTTTTTCATGTCAGTGGGTCCTTGAATATCTAGCAAAAGCTCAGTGGAATTACTACTTCCTGAAGTTCGTGAAATATTAGGCATGATTCAGAGTTTACCTCAATACAAATGAAGGGTAAAAATAATAATCTCACGTGAACAGATTAGTAAAAACAATTGCAAGGCCAGGAACAGGTTGATTAAGTTTGTAATAATGAGGTTACAAGCTGTGATTGCATGTTTTAGGAGCCAACTTTCTCATCTATTGTAGCTCTTTTAAATAAACTGTGAGAAAGTTAACCAAATTCCTTCTGTGCATAACTGCAGATGTTCCAGTGCATCATACCAAAAAGTAGTAGCACATGGCATTCAGTTCAGGTCCCTGTAACTGCTTAAAAAACTAAATTCTTTTGTTAGTTGTTGCTGTGTGAGTCCCAAGTTGTTACAAAAGCCAAATGAGTTGAGTTGCTTTGAGGCTCTAGAAGATAAAATGTAATTAACTTGGGTAGGTGAAGTTGACTCATCACAGAAAATATTCCAGATGTGTCAGAGGCACTCCAGGAAATTTGTCAGATTTCTGCAGTAGTTAGAGAAGATTTCTAATTCCTTGTGTAAGTTATATAGTATTTTGGTAGGTGTGTTAAAAAAAAAAGAAAGACATTACTGGGAAGAATCATGGTTCTATAACATGCATTTGGTTATCAGTAAAGAAGATAAGTTTACAGTATGCAAGGTGGCACCTTTAAGAAACTAGAAATCAAAAGGCAGAAAATTGTTTCAAAGCAATTTGGACATGATAGTAATTTTTTCTGTGACCTGATTTTCAAATTTCTTGTGAAAAGGTGGGTCGTCTTTTGAAATGTAAAGCAGAAAAAAAAGACTATTTTGCAGGTCTCCATTAGTCCTGTGAAACACTGATGTTTAGAAGAATTTTTTAGACAATTTCCATTTTTGGTAAGAATTAGTTACAGCCTTTACAAATCTTTTCCTTTTGTATTGATGTTGAATTTAAGAGGGAAATGCAGTGAAAGCTGAGATTTAAAAGAAGTATTTAAAACTTTAGTATCCTGGATGCTTTGGCTTTACCTGTAGCAGTTACCACTTGCCTCTTTGTTTACTGGCCATCTTTCATAATCCTCTAGTTCATAGTGGGAGGAAAATAAGAGAAAGAAATGGATTTTTTTTTTTTTTAACATAGCCCTGGAAATGGAAACATCTGACTTGTTTCAAACTGTGGTAAGGAAAAATAGGGGAGAAAGAGGTAGAACAAGGGTCAGGAATCAAAAATGTCAGCGTAGTTTTTTGTCTCTATTCCTTGTCTCCACATGGATTACTGATGGCTTATTAGACAGAAATTTTGTACTGCAAGACTGATGATTTGCAACGTAAAACTGATCATCACCAGACTTTTTTTTTTTTTCCTGGTCATGGGAAGGAAATAGCTACATAAATTTTTACTGTTATTACTGCATTAATAGTATATATATATATATAATAGAAAACACATGCCTTTAAAATAGCTGTAGAAAAATCCTCTTGAAACTTCTGCTGTTTTGCTCCTTATGGAAGTCTATTTCTGGTCATAGCATATCACAGAAATTGTATTACTGTAGGCATCTCCTTATAAATTGCTGTGTAGGTTTTCTGTTTCCTTGTTTAGATTAGTTTTTCTTTTCTATTTAAAGATAAATTGCTGAACTTTCTGAAATGTGAAATTGCAAGGTAATGTAAGAAAGCATTTTTTATGGATGTTCCGTAAAATCTCTCTCCTGTGGCGTTATAGATATTATTGATATCTAAAACAAAAAATAAGACCCCCTTATTCACACAACAGCAAGAAGCTACAGATTAGCTGAATTGCATTAAATACCCATGTTAAAAGTTATGAACTGGCATCAGACCAAGATTAGTGGTCTTTCTCTTTTCTCTGAAAACAGCTCATTGGGCAACACTGGTTACACTTAGACAGTCAGATCAGTCTTAAACTAAAGTTCTTTCTCAGTCCAGTTAGACAAGTTGGATATTGATAAAGGAATTGTTTAATAATAATACAGAACTGTTCATCCAAATTGATTGTGAAACACTTATGTCCCTAAGGAATCCTTCTGGTCAAAACTATCATGTTGAACTGTTTGATTGGGTGTGTGTAATCTCCAGCATTGACAGCTGATAATATTTTGGCATTCAGGGAGAACATAGTTGGAGAAGACACCTGCTTGTGATGAATATGGCTGTTATCTTGGAAAATAAAGGTCTGTACAGAAGTCTTTGATAGAATGAAAAATGCAGATTATCACTCCAGGTAATTAGGAGGTAGAATGAAGGTGTTGGTTGGGTATTCCACTACCACACCTGGGAGTTGGAAGGGAGTTGGAAGAATCATTGAGTCCAACCCTTAGCCCTGCACAGGACCATCCCCAAGAATCACACCATGGATCTGAGAGTATTGTCGTCTTCTACTCTGTCAGGCTTGGTGCTGTGTCCACTTCCCTGGAGAGCCTGTTCCAGCAATGTACCACTCTCTGGGTGAAGAACATTTTTCTAATATCTGACCTAAACCTCACCTGACACAACTTTATTCCACACACAGAAGAGATCAGTGCCTGCCCCTCTTCCTCCCCTCACAGTGAAGTTGTAACTGCAGTGAAGGCTCCCCTCAGTCTCTTCTTCTGCAGGCTGAACAGACCAAGTGACCTCAGCCTTCTCATACGAGTTCCCCTCAAGGCCCTTCACCATGTTGGTTGCCCTCCTTTGGACTCTCTCCAATAGCTTAATATCTTTCCTATATTGTGGTGCCGAAAACTGCACACAATATTCAAGGTGGGGCTGTACCAGTGCAGAGAAGAGCAGGAGGTTGTGATACAACCTGGAATGGATACAGTGATGAAAGGAGAGGATTCAAGTTCAAATTGAAAGGTATCTGTCAACTTTAAAAGAGAAAGCTTTAGGTATGAGAAGAACAGACCAGAAGGAAAAAAAATAAAAATTTCAAAGTCACTAGATGCTGTAGATTGATTCTGGCCTAGGAAAATGTCAGAGACCTGATAGCAAGTCTGTAACATGTTAACAAATTTCTAATTCCACCCAGGTGACACAGTGGTACGTTTTTCTTGAAAGATGTGGTACAGGATTGGCACTGTAGGAGGCAATGCCACATTTTGTGAGGTGGAGATGAGAAAAGAAAATGAAGGAAGAAATCTAAAGGATGTTGATGAAAGTAGACAATGTAGATTTGGTAGAAGTAAACAGGAATGAACTAAAGGGAGAAGAAATAAAACCATAAAAAATACTTTAAATCAGAGATGATTAATCCAAAATTGAGGAACTAAGCCTGGAAATGGATTTTAAACTTGGAAAGATAACGCTAAGGATTAACCTTTTTCTTGGCACAAATTCACCTGCTTCATTCCTTTTTCAGAAGCCTCAAAAATGAGAATAGGATGCGAGTGATTTGCTGCCTCTCAGTGGGCTTTGTTCAGCTACATCCTGCCATGTTCTCTTTCTAACCACTGTCTTAATACCTCCTGAAGAAAAAGACAGGATTTACTTGACAGGAAAAAAAATGTTAATATGTTAATAATTTTGAAGCTGTTATGGTTTGTTAAAAGCCAACTAACTCCAAACTTCTTATTGGAACGTTTTCAGGTCCATTCCCTGATATAGAATTTTTTTTTTTTTTTTGGTTAAGTGAACTTTTTTCTTCAATAAACTAGTAGTCCTGAAGAGAGCTGCTGGGAATATAGTGTGGATTTCATAGGTTAGCCCTTACTTTCTGATAATCTCTGAATATATTTCCCTGCACTGAATCAAACTTTTCAAATCCTCACTCGTTAAAAAAAGAGCTTGTGGACTTCAGAGTTGTATTCTTCCATTTAAATTAACTCCTGTATAAGAAGAATAGTTTGCCCATTGCAGTCATAGTAAGTCATCTGTATATCTCTTCTCTTGGATTTGTTGTTGTATTAGCTGTCATTCTGTTTGTATTGAGTAAATGCTCAATTTCTTATTTTTTCGTTGTTTTGAATCAGAGAAAATTACCCTTCCTTATATGTAATATAAGGTTAATGGTTAAGGGGTCAGGAACACAAGCAGTGAGTCCTCTATCCTTCCAGTTGCAGAGAGTGATGTTGGAAGGAACAGGCAGACTGAGCAGATCAATGCCTGGCTCCATGACTGGTGTCACCAGCAGAATTTTGAGTTCTTTAATTGTGGATTGGCCTGCATGACACCAGGCCTGCTGGGAATGGACAGGGTACACCAGTCTGTAAGGGGGAAAGGATCTGCACGCAAGAGTTAGCAGGGCTCATTGAAGTAGAATGAAACTAGATTTGAAGGAGGGAAGGGATAAAACAAGGCTCAGTAGTGATAAGCCATGGGCTGGCATGCCAGTGTTCAAGGGACAGTGTATATTCATTCTGAAAACTCTTGAGAGTGATGAAACCAAGAGCAGCAAAATCCACACTACTAGAGCTAAACTCTTGTCCAGCTGTGAGTGTTTTCCTGATAAGATTTAGATGCCATAAAAGTGATGCCCATGCTATTGACTAAAATTCAGGCTTTGTAGGGGTAAACACCCTCTAAAAATGTTTGTACAATCAAGGAGCTTTCAATTTAAGATATACCGACTTTTTTGTCCAGGAAAGAAAGCATAGTCTCACTTTCTGCAAAAAGCAGAAAGCAAAGCTAAGCAAAGAGTTTGAAACTCTGAAGTGGGTTCCTTACTTGCTCCAGTGGCCTTACACTAGCCCAGAGTAGAAACTTAGTTCATACAATTAAATTGCTGTTTCCATATCACCAGAGCAATGGTGATGACAGGACACAGCAAACTCCACTCATGGGTTGCCTTGAATTTTTCAATGTATGCTTAGTCTGATTCAATACTGAAAACTTTTTTTTAACATTTTCAATGAAAAAGAGACTCCAGAAAGTGAGCTCCAACTGTTTATTTGCAACACAAAGCAGAACTCTTTTTTTTACAGTCAAAAATGGACTCATTCAAATAGTATTAAACAGTTACTGTAACAGCTGAGCAGTAACAGAAAGAAAAATGAAACAGTAGACTATTTCAGGCATTTTATATTTGATAATGGTTCACCTCTCCTCTAAGAACGCATACAAAGATAACGTTGATAGGATTGACAAAATTGACACAGAGCTGAACTTCGTTGAAAGACGACCCTTTTAAGTGCAGCCAACCTTAGAGATTTGGGAGAATTGAGGTCTGTGTGATTATGTCTCTTCATGGTTCATTGCTGAATGAGGTGAGAAGATCGCCATGAGGAAAGCCCTGTCTTGTATTTTGCCAGCAGGTCAGCCTGGCTATTGCCCCATCAGTCTCATTTTGGAAGAATTGCAGCAACTTTGCCAAGCTTGCCTCAGTTTGAGAGATACCTGCTGCATCTGGTAGCTGCAGCAGTAGCTTACACCATTCTTTGTCTTACTGATTTTCATATTTTAAATGTATTCTATCCATTTTAGAGTAACACCAAATTCACATCCTACTTCCTGCTGTTTCCTTTTCCTCCTGACTGCTTTCCTTTTGGCATAACAAGCCCTTCTGGCACACAATACTGAGAAGGCAATTTATATGCAGGAGAACAAAAGTTTCACAATTTGAATTTTTCAGCTATGCACTTTATACAGAAGAGCATGTTTGGCACATTTTCCATAGGGAGTGAACCAAAGCCTGCTGTCTGCTGTACATTATTATAATGGGAAGTGTCCTTTATGTGGTCTTTAATATTTATTTTATAAGCTAGCATTTTGAAGACTGAAACTCTGTCATTGCTATTTATACTGTATTTGTGCTGTGGGATAAAATAGAAAAGCATCTGCATAGAAAAGGCTTATGGGAACTGTTCATGCACTGAGATTTTTCATCCTGGAGTATGAAATGCATTGCATAAAAAGCATCAAGAAATCTTAATCCTGTTTATGCTTCAGAAGTTCCCTCTGGGGCTTAAATTTTTCTGACGGTGGAGACTGAACTCTTTATGAAAACATTAATGGTTAGAAAGGATTTTCACATTAAGTGAAATAAATAATTGGATTTTATTCTGAATGAGATTGGATAGAGTGGCTTGTATCACCTACTGCTTTTTTTGCGCTTTCACTACAAGGATATAAAAAGATAGGTGTAAATGTCAGGTCTGAGAAGAAACAGTGTGTGGCAGAGAATCTTTCATTAATTTCTTCATAAAATTACAATATTTTACTGATCATGCAATTAGAATTGCAATAGCATTTAGCTGTTAATGGAACCTTCCAAGGTTATTATCATATATATAAATTTATTCTCTTCTTTCCCCATGTTATTTCTATTTAAAAAAATTCTCCTTAACTGAGTGGCTGCTTCTGCCCATTTTGCCCCGTGTGCAGGAATGATATGTAACTTGTATTTCATCATTTCTTTTCTACTATGCAGGAGGGTATTTAAAGAAAATAAATAAATGACTGAATATTTCTAGATATTAACTAAAAATATTAATTAAAAGATTAATCTAATGGCTGTAATCTGAAAAAAAATTACCACAAAGGAACATTAGAGAAGGAACTACTCATGCTGAATTGTCTGTTTTTAATTTTGTTTTTCTAGACTAAAGCTGAATTGTTTTGTAAACTCTCTGGAATGTATTGTGAAATCAAATAAGTCTGAGAGTGATGGTTTCATAAACGTAATGAATTAGTGCTGACTTTCACGTTCTCATCAGGATTTCTTTTTTTCTTTTTTTTTTCCCTCTTTAGGGATTAAAAGGTATAAAAATGCCAGTTAAACTCTTCCTTTGTTTCTCTCCATGCTCAAATAGAAATAAGCACAACTTTTGTTAACCATTTTTCACATGCTAACTTGCTTGTCTCATTGAAATGCCTTGCTTTCTGTTTCAAGATCTGACATCACACTTCTTATGCTGGTTTTGGCTGGGGTAGAGTTAATTTTCTTCACAGTGGCTGGTTTGGGGCTATGTTTTGTGTTTGTGCTGAAAATGGTATTGATAATATAGGGACCTTTAACTACTGCTGAGTGGCACTTGCAAAGTGTCAGGGCCTTTTCTGCTCCTTGTACCGCCCCACCAGCGGGGGTGCTGGGGGTGCACAAGGACCTGGGAGGGGACGCGGCCAGGACAACTGACCACAGGTGACCCCCGGGATGTTCCAGACCATCTGGCATTGTGCTTGCACGTACAGCTAGCGGAAGAAGGAGAAAGGGGGGACGTTTGGAGTGATGGCATTTGTCTTTCCCAGTCACCCTTACATGTGATGAAGTCCTACTTTCCTGGGGGTGGCTGAACACCTGGGAAGCAGTGAATGCATTCCTTGCTTAGCTTTGCTTTCACTCACAGCTTTTGCTTTACCTATTAAAATGTGTTTATCTCAATCCATGAGGTTTTTCTTATTTTGAATCTTCTGTTATTTCTGCCATCCCGCTGGAGGGGGGGCTGAGCGTGATGCTTAGTTGCCAGCTGGGGTTCGCATATCACACTTCTTCAAGTCAGTTTTGATGAAAAACATAATCTGTCTGTGCCCGGGTTTTTCGTCTGTGAGCGAGTGACGGTGATTCACCATTATTCTTAGCTGTCAGTCAGGGCTTGCCTGCAGCTGTATGCTTACCTTGTGGCTCTTACTCGGTCTGCTTGGAACTATGTAATATCACAGGTGGGGCTAAACTGAAGTTGAGCTTAAAATACCTATATTTAGTCTACTTTATCCTGTCACTTACATGCGCTTGGACTGTAGGACCAGGACATGTAGTTTGTAAAATAGGGTGCTTGTTCTCTTTTTTTGGGTTTTGGGTGTCATGACTGATGAAGTAAGGCACAGATGTGAGTGTTTTTCCAGTTGCCTCTCATCTCTGGGTACTTGATACATTGTTCATATTTGCACTTCCTTTCTGTTACTCTTCAGAACTGTCATTCTCTGTGTCAGAGTTAAATTACTCTTACTGTAAATTTCATTCTCAGTTATTGATTTTCTTTTCTGTGACTGGTTCATTGTGTATTTATTTATTTGTTAGTGCTTTGTTGAGGGTTTTTGTTTCAGCTTCTGTGCTCCACTTCCTTATGAAATGTCTATCTTGATGTTTATTTGTCTTTCCAATCATTATTTCTACTAGGAAACAGTGGTGAGTAGTGGCTTGGTTATGTGGTGTGGCTTTGATGCTTGGTAGGATTTTCAAAATGCAGCAATAACACGTCTCATCATTAAAAGTTTGGAAAAAATATTGAAACCAGAAAAAGTATTTCCTGTTTTTTGCATTCAGGCAGCAAAAATACTCTTTAGTTGTCCTCCTTTGCTCCCAAGCAACTCTCACTAAAGAGCAGGAAAAAATATCACTTAAAGATCTTCAAGCAATATTTATATTTTCTTACAACTGTGTTGGCCCCATGAGTTCTAATGCTTCTTTGTCCATTTGCAAGATTTTGTCTCTTGAAAGCAAGAGCAAGGCGAGGAAGTATAAGTAAAAAGTTAAAAACACTATCAAGGAAAATTGTTCTTGAATGTCTTTGATAGAATCAAGGAAACAAATGAGTAATAAGGCTTTTAGCCAGGTGTGTTCACCTAGAACCACTGAAATCACTCTTTGCCATCTACCTGGCATTACTGGAATGTGTGTGGAAGGGTAGTTTGGGGGATTAGCAGCACAAAATGAGGTGATAACTTTTCTTCTATTGCCTCTGCTTTCCACATACAAGTCCTTGAGGAAGGGAGTATTTTTAATTATATGTCGTTTCTCTCTTGTTCTCGTGTCTTCACCTGAGCCTCTGCATCAATGCTGTGGGTGGTGAAGAGCTTTCTCCTACCTAAGTGCAATTTGTGCACCTGTGACAGGAATCTTTGATCAGTCAAGAAACAGCATTAATTACCTCATGCAGTGAATACGCATTGAGATGGTTTGGGTAAGATTCACACACGTAAGTGAAAGTTGTTTTTTCACCTAAAAAATTGCCTTCATCAGCAGTAGCCTTTGTCACATCAGATAGAACCCAGCACTGTGGTACATGAAGCTCCTTCTTTTACATATGTAGACCTTTATCCTAATTTCTGCAACCATGAAATACAGGGAGGCAATAAAAACATTTTAGTGGCAATACTCTTTTAGAGCTTCAGAATATCAGTTCAAAAATATATTGGCGTTACTTAAGTTCTAGAGCAGAAGCAGCTTTTATGGGTTTTAGCTGGGATGGATTCATACTTTCTCTACATCTCCCTTCCCTGAGATCACTATGCTGGGACAATACACTTCCAGTTGTGATGTCCTGAACTTTTGGGTTTGGCACTAACATGTCCATTGGGCCTTTAACACATGAATAAAATGACTGAGAAATACTTGACGAAGCTGACCTGCTGATGTTCTAGTAGTGATGGGCCCTATAATCCCCAGAGTAAGAGTTGCCCCTACTCTTCAGGCTTTTTGGTAGAAGACTTTTTTCAAAAGGCCTCTGCTTTAACTCTGCTTTGTGACTTCAATTACTGATGGCAAGCTAACTGAAAATGGATTTTTTTTTCCACTTAGATGTTGAAATTTGAGATTCAGTGGAGAGAGTCAGGAGAGACCACAGCTGAAGTTACACAAGTAGTGTGATAAGCTCTGAAATGCCTCCGCAGATTACGCAATTGCTTTTGATCTCCTTCCTAGTTGGAACATACACAGAGATAGACTGCTGAAACACAGGTGAAATAGTGTCCCCCAGGCTGGGAAAAGGATGTCCTTCAACAGTACCTCCTTATACGTTCACTCTACATTATTTGCCTTCCTCTCTAAAAACTTCTCAAGATATATTTTAGGTGTTATTACCAACATTTGGATGTATGACTGCCATGAAATTACTGCCTCTGTAGCTGGTAATGCTAATGAGACACTTAGTACTTCCTTTTCACATTTAAGGAATAGTTTAGTGTGATGATAAAATGTGCCAACTTAAGCGAGGATGTAAAGTAGAATTCTTGCCTATATTGTTATTAAAATTCCAAATATTTCTAATGTAAGAGCAGTAGCCCCAGGTATTATTTATAATTGACATTTCTAAATTTCTGCTCTTAAACCGGACAATGTACCGTTCAAACTTGAAGAGATTTTTTTCTAGCTTAGAAGGAAAAATATGTATTTCAGATGCAAATAGATTTAGGTGTTTTTAACCATATGCATACTGAATTAAGCAGTGTGCTTATTCAAGGTTTTAATTGCTTTTGCTGTCAATATCAAGAAGAAAAGAAGGATCATGGAGCAGATATTAACAAAATGACAAAACTGTTGGCTACCACACATCTCCAACACTCATTTTGCATCTGTTTCTATTGATAACCTTATGGGCCTATAAAGGAAAAAGCACTTTTGGTTTGGTTTAGTTGGTTAAATTCCAGGTATTTTGTGGATAAAGACTATTTATGTATTTTCCAAGCTTCCACAGCGTTCACTGTTTTCAGAGATGAGTATAGAGAGATATAGAGACACAGGTATAAATACATCAGTCAAGGTGTGGAATTGCTATTTTATCACTTTTGTTATTTTCTACTGTAGTTACCCACTATGTCTTGGTGTACTGGAATTTAATGCTGATTAAAATGCCAAACTTTTTTCTTTTTTTTTTTTTTTTTAAGTTGTAGCACATAACAAATGAGAAATAACATAATTAAGTGTAGAATGCTCAGCCTGTTGTTTTAGATGATGCTGTGGGGAAAAATGTCCTCTATACAAATAACATTGCCAGTTGTCTCAGTCAACCAAGCAGGATGAAAACAAGGAATAGTGGAGGCTAATAAAGATACACCATCTTAAACTTTCTTCTTTACAACTTTTGCTTGTTTCAGTGGCTCCCTCAACAATTATATTGATACTGCAATGTCTGCTGTAAATATGCAAACGAATTCTCTGATTTGTCTTCTGAAGGGGTGATCATTTATTCTTGTGTAACTTAATTGTCCTTGTAGGATCCACAGGGTTCCTCTCTGTTGGTAGTGAGCTGATGACAATTTGTAAAGTGCAGGCTTCTAGTCTTCCATTTAAAGGCATGGGAATTGCAATTATTTCTTTGGTTATCCTCACTTAGTTTGTTTTAAAAATGAAGTTAATACTCCTGTTGCATCATCTTTACATTTTCACATTTTCTCTCCTCTTTATTATTGCTGTGGCAAGAATACGTGACTTGTGCCATGCCAGCTTTGCATGTGAAAAACTCAAGTAGCTTATCCTGAAGAGGAAGTGTGAAAATCTCCTACCTTCACCATGAGTTGTGTAAAGTGGTGCAAATGCAAATCGGAGGACCAGTAGGTTTGGATTGGCTTTCCTCTGTTTTCTGTCACATGGATAAAGGTGTTAGTTGTCTGTCTTACAGTTTTTGCCTTCATTTAAATGAGTTGCTTCATTCATCTCTTAGTTATTCCTGTGGCAGCCTTTATCCAGGAGCGATGGCATGAATGAGGAACGATCTGCATTAGGTTAATTATTTCTTGCTGTATTTTCTGTTTTCTTAAAACAATTTGTAATATTACAGGACTTAGAAAGTAATTTAGAAGAGATTTTTGCTTAAAGTGTGCTCTGATCTAGGCATTTCTGTTTCCTTATCTTTTTCCAACATTGCATACAAAAAAGCTTAATAAATGATGTTTCATAAAAAAATGCAGGCTTCAGCCCATCATAGTTCATTTTGTCTGACAAATGATACTGAAATTTAAAAATTCTGCTTCTAGAACGAATAAAAATGTCTCTAAGGGAAAACTTATTTAATTGTCTGCTGGCAGATTCTGCTGGCAAATATTGTGTTTTGTTGTATGACCCTGGACAAGCTGAAAATTTATTTCAGCTGAAGATGAACGGTACTGTTGGAAAGGAGAAAAACTTCGGAGTTCTGTTGAAACCCTCATACTAGTGATGGTCAAAGTACCTTCTAAATCACCCTGTTGTCAGTTTAGCTTGACTGTGCTTAGTTATGTCAATTTATTATGCTGCCTGCATGAAACCTTTTTGGAAAAAGGTAGTGGCTTGTTGGCGGTGTGTGTGTTTTCCTTTGTGGAAACACCTCTGTAGTAGTCTTGAGCGGTTACTGCCAGGTGTTAAAGTGTGGGAGATGCAGGTGCACTGACTGTGGAACATTAGGAGCCCAAATAAGTGAAATGGAATAAAAAAATTCAAGGACATATATCCCTGCTCTTCTGTGTTGCCTTGGAGGAATATGAATAATTCCTGGCCATTCAAAGAAATAACTAAAAATATGCATTCTGCATACCATAGGACTTAGTGCCTTTTTTCCTGTCTGAAGCTTTGATCATACAGTTTACAGCAACTTGTTGTTACGAGTAGAAGAACTAATTAGTTAGGTGGCAAAAATCTTTATAAATGACTAGATGCAGACTGAAAGGGAAGACATTTTGATTTTTGTGGCCTAAGAACTGTGGATTTAAGTGAATACTACTAGCTTTCCTATGGTTTTGTGGCATCAAGATTTTTTAAAGAGGTAATTTGGTATCTGACTCATCTTTCTCTCAACTCCTCACAAAGCCGGTGTAAAACAGCACATGTGTCAAATGTATAAAATCCATCACTCCTGTCAGAAGAAATGAACTTTATCTCTTTTTGACCAATTCCCATAACTGTATGCACTGGAATGAGATTGCCCCTCTTGGGATATGTCACAGAGGAGAGGAAGACTTTTATCATTTTTACCATCTTTGGACAGAGTAGTATTTGTATCCTGGACTTTGTTTATAAGACAATTGAACAAAGATAGTGATTGGTATTTATGTGGCTTAGTGTGAATAGAAACCTTCTCCTTTGCTACTAGCCAGTGTTATCTGGTTTTAAATGTCAAGTACCCTTCAGTGTGCACAAAAGAGAAGATTAGATAGCATTCACATTGGCCCATGCTGGAAACAGGGGTATGGGTTCAGGAGATGGGTATTCACACCCCTGTGCAAGCCTTAAGTAGGCCACCCACCCAAATGAGGCACAGAGACCACCTCTGAACACAGTATGTTCTGTTGTATATTGAACGGAAGTTGTGACATTAGTCTAAAACTGCATCACTCCAGACTAATTACATGTCTAATTACAGGTCCAGACAGAAAAAAACCTTTTTATTCCTAGGCATGTTATCTTTACTCTTTTAATTATGAGGCCAAGTTCAAGGCAACTCCCAGTATCAATACAGACTGGGAGATGAAGGGACTGAGAGCAGCGCTGCCGAGAAGGACTCGGAGGTGCTGGTGGATGAGAGGCTGGACATGACCCAACAATGTGCACTCAACAGCCCAGAAAACCAATTGTATCCTGGGCTGCATCAGAAAAGTGTGGCCAGCAGGGTGAGGGAGGTGATTCTGCCCCTCTGCTCTGCTCTGGTGAGACCCACCTGGAGCACTGCATCCAGCTCTGGGGTCCACAGCATGGGAAGGGCATGGACCTGTTGGAGCAGGTCCAGAGGAGGGACACAAACCTGATTAGAGGATTGGAGCACCTCTCCTGTTAGCAAAGACTGGGAGAATTGTTCAGCCTAGAGAGAAGCATCCAGGGAGACCTTCTAGCAGTGTTGCAGTACCTAAAGGGAGCCTAATAGAAAGATGGAGACTGACATTTTAGTAGAATCTGTTGTAACAGAATAAGATATAAGGAATTTTTTTTTAAGTGAGGGTGGATAGATGATGGAACATTTTGTCCAGAGAGGTGATGGATTCCCCATCTGTGGAAACATTCAAGGTCACTTGGATGGGGCTTGGAGCAACCCAGTCTGTTGAAGATGTCCCTGCTCATTACAGCGGGATTGGACAAAATTACCTTTAAAGGTCCCTTCCAACCCAACCTAACCTATGATTTTACAATTTCTTGTTCATCCTTCTGTTACCACCTCCCAGTTAATTGTGTCTCTTCTTTTCTCATCCATCAGTGTCCAATGTGCAGTTGTGCGACATCTTCCCAGTGGATACATGCACACCCTAATTTGTTCCTAAGGTTTTGTGTGTCAAATTTAGAGAACAACAGCCTGGCCAGTAATATGTATGCTAATCCAAGTGTCTGATGGATTTCTGGTCCCAGAAAGCAAAGGCAGGAGGATGGCTTTGCATTAGTAACATGAAAGATTCAGAGTCATAAGTCAAGCAATACTCAACTTGAATGATTGTACAATGTCTATATGTGCACAGGCATATCTTTTGAGTGCTTTATTTTCTGCTTTCAAAATCTGTAGGGTGTGCTTAGATCAAAATTTCATGCTGGCAACAGTCTGGGTCAGAAACTGACATTTTGTGCATTTTATTTTAAAAAGTGGAATTTATCCCAAAAGATGGAATCATATTGCTAAGTGCCTTGAAAATAAATGAGTTGGCAAGTCCACTTTTAATCTCAGTCTAGAAGGAGCTTTGGGCAACAAGTTTTAACACAAACTCCAGCAGTTATTAGGATTGCTCTCTTGACAAACAGTTTGCAAAATTAGTAGTTAATATTAATTGCTCTTTTATATAATGTACATTTAATATTTCACAGAAGAAATGCTATGAATTCTATTATAAATTAATAATCATACTAAATTTTGAATAATTTCCTTAGAGCAACTTTTACAAGTGTGTTTTTTCATTGTCATAATCGTTGCAATTTTTAATACGTTAATGGTACAAGTTATCACAGTAGTGTTAAATTAAAGGAAATTGTGTTTTGAATATTACTGTCATTTACTGCTTAAAATTTGAAAATGTGCAGTGTAAAAGGATTCAGACATCAGACATTAAATTCACATGTTTTCAGTGAGATGCACCTTTTCTAAACTTGTGTAGTTTCGTACAGTACTGCTCTTCATGTTATTTTCAGCCTTTAACGTGCCTGGCACTGCAAACTAGAAGCAGTTACAGTAAATCCAAATATTCAAGCAATTCAAGCAGACTCCCTGAACTATAGAATGTAACAACCAGAAAGTAAACAACTGAAATCAACACTGAATTTTAATACAATGGTCCAAAAAAACCAAACGTTAAAAGGCAGGGAACCTAATGTCCTGAAAGTGAAGAGAGATGAGGCATTGTAGAGAGAGTGAAGCTCCTGATGGGACTTAGATTTGTAAGCACTTACGTATCAAGTAACATTGCATCAATACAAAAATATTGTAAGCAAGGAATAGCTGAGCTAGTATTGAAGTTTTAGCATGCTATTTCCTTCTGTGTGATGGTGTGCAAATAAATATTTAGAGATACTTCAATATGACTCAGAGTTCTGAGCTTTGGTCCTTCATAGTTAACCAAAACAGAATCCATCTCTTTTTCATCTGCCTCTAGCCTCAGTTTACCAATTCATTAGATTTACTTTTTCACAGCAGGCCGCGTTAGGGGGAAAAGGAGGGAGAAGAAATGTTTTCTTCTATAAAAGGACATTATGAAAAGCACTACTGCAGTGCTTTAGTCAAATCAAACTAAATATTCTGATTATTTTTAATGAGTTATTTACAATCAGAAAAGTCAGAGAAATCTCCTGTGGGTGGGCCAGTTTCCTCATATGATATAATAACACATTTCTGCTGTGGCACTTAGTGATTGATTATGTCATGTAGGAACAAAGCAATTAGGTTAATTTACACATTCATTAGCTTATTGCTTGCTTTTTGTTTGGTCTCTGATGCCTTTGTTTAAAAAATTGAGCATGTGCTGTTGGATGGGTTTAATTTCACTAATTAAATTCCAAGTGTAGACATTGCAACACCTGCCTTGTAAGTGAAACCCTTCTGAATAAATACAAGCCCTCTGGTTGTTTGAGAGGACGCCCCCAAGGAAACAGCACATGAAGGATTGCATCCTTTACAAGCTTTCATCCCTGTGTACAGCTGGGAATTTTTCTTAATAAGTTATTTGCCTCTATTTATGCCAGTGACAGTTTTTATAAGTTGATAGCTTGAGCTGTACAGTGTTCCAGGGAAGAGGAGAGGTTTTGAGCCTTTGGAAGGTCAGTGACTCCTGAGAAATCTGTGTGCTTGTGAAGCTATCAGACTCTTATTTTAAGATGATGCACATCTGAATGTGAGCTGTTTGTTTCATGTTGGTACCTGGTATTCTTCACAGAGCTAAAGGTTTAGCTCCATGTGTTATACCTACAGTTCTGGAATAGCTTTTACACAGTTACACTAAAAAGAAGTTTATTTATTCTGTTCTGTACACTTTATTTATGATCTGTTTTGGCTGGAGGCCAGAAAGTGTATATTATTTAACTTCTTAACTTTTTTTTTGGCTTATTATTTCTTATCTGAATCTGCCTGGCAATGTTGATTATGAAACAACAGATTTTACATCAGTGAATGGACCAAGGAAGATTTCTGTCTTGCTTTTAGCTTGAAAACACTACTCTTTTTTGTAAGTTCCACAGCTTCCCTAGATACATGGTTTAACTTTCAGGTTGACTTGTGTGGAGTCAGGAGTTGGTTTTGGTGATCATCATGGGTCCCTTCCAACCGAGGCTATTTTGGGTCTCCTAGATAATATAAACAATATGTATATGGGCATGCATAGACACCATTACTCATCAAGAAAATAGATTATTTGCAACTGCTGTGTGAGGACGTTTTTGTCTGCAAATTTCACTAGAGAAATTAATTAGCACTGGTGCTGGGTTTCTCATGTTGTTTTGTTCTTTTTGTGTAGATCAGGCTTCCATGTAGGTCAATGTTTCCTAAAAACATTACAAAAGAATACAATATAAGCATTAAAAAACCTCCCTCTAATAGATTGCTGTCTTTTAGGAATGGATATATAGTTACTACCTGTTCTGGATTTCTTCATAAATTACGTCCCTAAATCCATTGCATGCTTTCATTTATTGGGCATAAAAGAGGATTTAACATAAAAGCTCTTTTAATGTTAACATTAGGTTCCAGCTATTTTACGTGATAATGAAATAGGATGGGTTTTAAAGTTGCAGTTTCCTCCTGACATATTAATCAAATTTGCTATGTAAACTCGGTGGATGTATCCTCTGAATTTAGATACAACTGTTTTCTACTCCTTATTCCAAAACTGTCAGAGGGCAGGGAGAAGGGACACATGTGTTTAATCATATATTTTTGCCAAAATAAAAGTACGTTGTGTTGATTCCATTAAAGAGTATCTTCACTCAGAAAGCTGTGTTTGTAATTACTGAGTATTTTGGTGATTATATTTTATTGCTGACTATTTATTTCACCATGTGAAAATGTAAAATTAATGTTAAATTTTAGGATTGCTAGTTGGAATTTTCTGAATACCCAGAGACTTTTAACTACCTAATTGTTGTACAGAGCAACCCTTAACTCTTAACTGTTTAGCTCCACTGACATTTTATTCTTCTTTCTTCGAGTGCCTGCCATTTATCTACCATCTAATCCTGTGGGCATGTGCATTTTTTCCTAATCCAAGAATGTGTGTGGCTATAGCATGAGAACCTATAGGGTGATTATTTAGCTGTCTGCATCTGGTCTCAAGCCCTGACATAGTCAGAAACGAAGACATTTCTGTAATTGAATCCATTCTAGGAAGAGTTCCCTAAATCAGCTGACCAAGGTAAAGGAAAATAAGGTTTACTGTGTGGGGGAAGTAAGAATGATGAAGGTATTTTTTGGTATTTTAGTAAATATTAATTAAATCTTTAAATCTGATGTTAAGTGTCTCAGATGAATCTCTCGGCCAACACAAATGAATTGCTTGCTTTGCTTCACAGAAGTGTTCTTATTGCTTAATAACTCATCACAAGATAATATCTTTGTTTACGCAGTAATAATATGATTAGGTGCTTCCCAGGTATTTAAAAACCAAGTCAGAAAGGTCATGAAGCAAGTGTCTTGTGTTCTGTATAAATTAAATGAATTTTCTACTTTATTTTCTGGTCTCATTGAAAGTCCATCTGTCTTACCCATGCCTGTGAATTCTGCCTGGCACTAAGCAAATATTTGTTGCAAACCCTGCTGTCCTTCTGTCTTTTAGTGGATTTAACCTTTCCAATTAGCTTACCTATATTCCTACTAAAGCCTATGGTAACAGTTCAGTAGCTTCTTATTGGGCACAGGAAATGCTTTTCTTTTTTCCTTTTTTTTTTTTTTCTATTAAAATGCAGCTAATTTTGAGCAGAAGTTTCAAAAGCCTTGATAGCAAAAAATACTGACCTGTAGTAGGAAGTATTTGACAATTTGTTTTTAATTGAGGAAACCTTCCTACTTTGGTAACGGAATGAAAGGAATGTGCTGTTTGTGGTTTTTGGAAGACAGTTGTCATATCCAATATCCATTGTGATTTTCCAGCTTTGTTAAAATTTTTTTTAACCTTGTGAAAACTTGAAAGTTTTACGTTCCATTTTCACATTTTCTAAAGGCAAGACACAAGCATTTAGAGCAAAGAGCAAAGGGTGAAGAGAAATGTTGCTTTGATCCAGAAGATGACAGTGGCAAAACGGGTTTATATTTCTCCTTTTCCCTGATACTATGAAGTTTTCTGGGCACACTTCAGTGGCTGTCATTAATAGATTAGTTTTTGTGATTCTAGTCCCAGATCACCTGAGTCGGTCAGTTCTGTGGAGTGCATTTGGAGTGAGATTTGGTAGAGAACACCAAGTGCCTTTAGCTTTAGTCTGTACTGAGGCAGTGTCCCGCCAGAAGTAAGTAGTGTTTTCAACCACTGCAGTGACTGGGGATGGATTTATCTTTTGTCCAAATAAAAGAATCACAGAATGGTTTGGGTTGGAAGGGACCTTAAAGATCATCTAGTTCCAACTCCCCCGCGATGGACAGGGACAGGTATGCTTTCTTTAGTTTGTATCCCAACCAGAGATACAATGTGAATTACTGCTTGCTTATGTGCATAATTAAGCTAAAATTTATATTTCATATACTAGTTGTAAAACAGTTTCAAGAATGATCCCCTGCTGGTTTTTTGTTTTTTTGGGGGGAAGGGGGGGAGGGGGAGTAGTAAAAATTTTTAAATACTCAAAAGTACCGAAGTCTCAATGCCCAGCCATCCTCATTTACTTTTCCTGTTTTTTCTGTAATGCTTTATTTACTACTGCACTGTTAGTACTTGAAAGCAACAAAGTCCCAATGGTCTTTTCCAAGTAGCAATTTTTTGAACATTATCTGATTACTCTATGGTGTTTGAATTATCTTACTTTATCACATTTAAATTTTCCTAATAGATTCCAAGAGGAAGAAAAGGACTGAAATCTGAAGTGCTGTGCTATTGTGTGCTAGATCAGGGGATATAAATGGAGTGCTCGACTCCTGTGGAATTTAGAGAAAGAAACGCTTGATGTGCCCTTTTCAGCTGTACTTTACCTGCAGCTGAAAGATGGAGGGATTTTTTTTTTTTTTTAATTCTTTAATTTGATGCCATAGTTCGTGATCACCAGGTTGTAGCCCAAAGGATGACTGCGTTATAAAGCTGAGAGAGAAAAGCAGTTGTAGTGTAAAAGGCTGATAGTTGCTTAACTTAGAGCAGCACTAGCCATTAGAGTCGGTGCGTGCACTCCTGTGTGGGTGGAGAGTTTCATAGTGACAGAGACTGAACGTTGTTTTTCTAAAAGGCTGACCTTGAAAAATTGCAACATCAGAGTACCAATAAACGATACATAGTTCTAAAACCTGTAAAATGTCTAACAAAGTGTACCTTATGACACACTGATGTTTAATATTCTGAGATGTTATCCCTATAACTTCTGAAGCATTCTCTGTTGGAACAGAAGAAACGCAGAGAAGTTGTGTGAGACAGAGGTGTAAATTTTGATGCCAAAGAATGCTAATATGGGTATTTAGCCAAGTGCTTATGTTCTGGTTACCTTTTTATTTTCTCAGTGTTGCAAAGCCCACGTTTTCAGGCCTGAGTGAGGAGTTTGCCAATTTTTATCCTCCTTGACTAGATCTTCAAAACATTTAGGCACCCAGCAGTGCGTTATTTTATGTGCCCATTGGAATATTTAGGAACATCCTTTTAAAAATCTATGCCTCAGTTCTGCTAAATATGGTGAGAGGCCTTTCTTTTTTTTTTTCTTTTCCCAAAATGTGTCCCTATATTTCAGTTCTAAACTGTTTGGGGTAGAACATGTCTCCTTATTAAGTGAGATTAGTAAGAGATCACTCAGGGTTTAAGATTCAATCTGGAATGATAGTAGGGCTTGACAGGTAATGTTCATCATTTTAAGAGAGCCACAGAGTGCTTTGAACTGAATTTTTGAAGAGTTTGAGATAGACAGATTTTTCTCTAAAAATCAGAAGTAGTTGCTCTTTTGTGCCTTACATGGTCCAGCTGAGGGACCTTTATCAAAATAGGAATTAGTGATTTTTCTAAAGGAGGAAAATCTATTTATTGTTGGTGGGAAAAAAAAATTCTGGATGGGAGGAAGAAGTGTGGATTGAAGGCTCTCTAGATTTGTATGAAAAAGGATTTCAGGATATAACCTCTGTATGGAACAAAAAAATTCTAATGTAAAAGGTCTTATGTTTCTGATAGGCCAAGTTATGGACAAATAAGAACTTTTAGTTTTTCTAAAATAGTTATGAAGATCAATTTTATCTGTTTATATATGAGTGTGTATATGACTTCTATAACATATATAAATATATATAAATACGTAAATGTCTACAAAAATACATGTGTATATACACACACGATATATTTATTTAGGAATATAAACAAAAAGTTGCACACTCAGACACTGGAAATAAGTGATTTAAGGCTTTATCTAAGACCTTGCTTTAGAAGATAAGCCCTCAGGGAAGAAAGAAGGTATGTTCCGCTTTTCCCATAGAGTCTGGGGTCTTTTGCTCTGCTTGCAGAGCCTTTCTCATGCCAACAGCGTTACATGGGTTCTCTTCTGTTAAGCTGGTATCAAGAAAAGCAGACTCAGGGGAACCAATTGCATTAGTTTAGGCTAATTCTGCTATAGCAACATCTTGAGCACTGCTGATGAAAACTAAGAAGATTTAAGTCCACATAATCTGGGGATCTTTATGTAAGTGAAGTTCAAATTACCATAAGCTCTTCAAATCATTGATCTGAGGATCAGTAAGAAGGGAAGAATAACTTAAATGAGCTCAAGTTGCAAATCCTTATCTTTGGGCCCTCTTCCTATTCTTTTTCTTTCCCTTTTGTCTCCTTTTTTTCTTTTTTTTTATCCCTCTCCTTTTTTTTTTTTTTTGTAGAATATTTTAAAAATTCTTTGAACATTAGTTTTATTAAGTTCTACCTTAATAAATTATTAATAAATTAATAAATTATTAAGTTCTACCTTCTTAGTGGGAAGAAGCTTTCAAGAGAGCTGCACAACTGTGTCTCTTCCTCAGTTAACATGCAGGTGCATTAGATTTATAGAGGCTGTTAAAATGCTAAAAGTCACTGATTGATTATTTTAATGCTATCATAGTGTTTCAATAAAGACTGCTTTTGAAGTAGAAATCTGTCTTAATGGCACTACCATTTTACTAAATGTGGGTATTGTAGCTTCTGGATTTTGTATCAATTAGAAACGAGGGTGACCAGTGACAGGTCCCGAGGGAATGGCCTGAAGCTGTTTCAGGTGAGATTTAGGTTGGATATTAGAAAAAGGTTCTTCATCCAGAGAGTGGCTGGGCACTGGAACAGGCTGCCCAGGGAAGTGGTCACAGCACCAAGCCTGACACAGTTTGGACAATACTCTAAGGCCCATGGTGTGACTTTTGGGGACGGTCCTGTGCAGGGCCAGGAGTTGGACTCGATGATCCAACTCAGCATATTCTGTGATTCTGTGATAGCCATGCTTAGAGATTTGAGGTGGCGTCTACATAGGATGGTAGTTCAGTGCATATCTGCACCACTGACATCCTCCGGAATGGAATGGTTCCATCCAGTTTTCCTGTAGGAACAACCAAACCAGGCCAGGGAATCATGTGAAAGAGTGATAGCTGGGTTGGGTCACACCATTTCACAAATGTTTCGAAACTGATTGACTTCTAGTACGTAGGAATGTTTTCAGGTATGCTTTTATTAAAGTAGGAACATAGCCTAAGTGTATGTCAGGCAAATTTAGTGCTCAGGCAGGAGCCGTATATTTAATAGTGACCAAATTGCTTTTCTGAAATATTGTACATTGATAATATTATAGAATTAAAGGAAATACATTGTCTTTAGTCATTAAAATAGACCTTTTGAGGCTTTTTATCAACAGTTTGTCACAGATAACATTTGCCTCTGAAATGTTTTATTACAATAAATGCATATTTGGAAGGTGGAGGGAACTGGCACATCTGTGAGGAGATCCTGCACTACCAGTTGAAGAAACAGCTCCTTCTCCAACTTCTTTACTAATAAAGTAAAACTTCTAATTTACTAAGAACTTCTTTCCCCCCTGCTAAATCTCTACTGCTTCATTGAGATGAACTGCAGTGGATTACTGTAATAATCCTGTAACAGACCACCTGGACATTGTTAATAATGAACTTGATGAAAGATTAGTGCTGAAATATATTTAAACTGAGCTTTTTTTCTGCAGCAAGTAGAATGAGTTGTATCAGATGGTGAAGAGGTTTGTTGTTACAGATCAGTTAAAGTACCTCTGAACTGTCAGAAAGGATTACATTATCTGAATACTCATTGTATACCAACTCTTGAGTCACTATTTTTCAGTAGCAACTGAGTTAGATTTTAAACTCTTATGTCTGTGAGTGGTAATATGTTATTATGGTGCTTTTCATACTTTATTACAAGATTCTGTATTTGAAAAGATAGTAAATTTATGTGTTGAGTGATGTGACGTCAACATAAAGCTCACCAAAATGATGTCAACATAAAGCTCACCAAAATAATTGCAGATTTTTTTTATTTGAAATTCAGAATAGCTGTGTCTCTGGTGCATCTATAGCCTATACATAAACACTTTATCTCTTCCATATAGGAGAGGAGGATAGTTTTCCAAGAGTACAGCTTATTTCCTTGTCACTGGGGAGCATGGTATGGCTGGTGATACCAGGTTCTTGCTCCTGATAATGTGCAGTAAAAGACTCTTTCTGGGAGGCAATAGGTCTTAAATTGGTCCTTTTTCAGTGCCAGGATGTTACCATTTTAGGATGCTGGTAGAAGAGCATGAGGAAGGTGAAACATCAGTGAGACTTGCAAAGTGAATGTGTAGAATATTCTAAGGAATAAGTCTGTAGGCACTGGTCAGAGAAAAAAATGTGCTTTCCTGGCTACATAAATCTTACTCAAGGATAGATTCCAGTAATTTGAATATGGCTTCTTTTATGAGCCCTTAAAAGTGGCCTATGTTATGAAACTTCAGTTTCATAAGTTGTTTTTCCTTTGCATTTATACCTGAGTTTTCTTTAATAAAGGCTATGAAAAAGCAGTGGCTTAATATCCTCCAATCAAAAGCAACTTTACCGTGCACCTCAGATTATTCTTTTAAAGGATGCAAAATATTCTACCCAAGGTTGTTTCAATGCATTTAAAAATTAAAACAGACTAATTTTGTTGTTTTATGAGAGTCTTGAAAAGCTTAGATAAAAAAATTTTAGTTCCATTGGCCAGCATGAGTATCTGTCCATGTATGTGGTTCCTGTGGTACACTGCTTGATAGAACATGTTCTCTTTACTGCATGTAACATAACTTGCAAACTATGAAAATGAACCATCCTTAAAAGATAGTTCTAGTGTTCTGATTTCCAGTGTTTTTTGTATGGCATTGGGAGTTGCTTGTCTTAAGAAATCACCTTAATCCATTTTTGTATGTGGATCCTATAAAAACAAAGCTAACTAAGGAAAATTTAATGTGAAAAATATTCTTTGTCCTTCCAAATTATGGCAGAATCAGTTTTGTGTTGCATGAAAATTCAAATGGGACAGAAAATTGGAACAATCCATTAAATGAAGAAAAATTGTCATTTTCTCTACCACTTATGCTAACATCTTTAATTGTACTGAATTAATTTAGTATGAACATGGGTGTCATGCATTGCTGTTACCACACTTTATCATTTAGTAGTAATTATATACTACTATTGCACAGTGAGGCCACATTCTCAGATTTATTCTCCATTCAGATTTGTCCTTTTTCCCGTGCTGGTCAGAGAGCTAAATAGGTGCAGCATTGAAGTTGGGAATGCTTTGATGCCAGAAAAATAGTTACTGTTTTTAGTTGCATTCCCTTCCACCAAAATGTCAAGCAACCTCTATTTTTCTGCTATTGAACTTGGGGCTGATTTGGGCTGATAGAATCTCTGACCTCTAGATCATAGAGTCACACATAGGGGACCTATGCATGTCTCTCTGTCAAGCTCCTGCTAAAAGCAGGTCCAAATAGAGCAGGTTATTTGGGCTTGTCCCAGCATGGTGTGAATATTTCCAAGGGTGGGTGTCCAATAGTATCTCTGAGCCCCTGTTCCTTTTTTTGACCATCCTCATGGTAAAAGAGAAGTCAGTAAATAAATAAAGTTCTTATATCTAGCCACAATTTCCTGTATTCTGTCTTCTGTCAGTTGCCTTTCATCCTATTACTGTGCATTCCTAAGGGTAGCCTGGCTCCATAATTTTTGAATCCTCCCAGTGGAAATGCTGCTCTGGTCAGCAATGAGATTCCCTTATTCTCTTTGAAAGTTGACTCTCTTAGCCTCTCCACGTTTATTGTGCACTCCAGCCATCCTCACCGTCTTGTTGATGTTTGCGGCACTTTCCTCATCGTGGGAAGGTCTTGTAGATAACTTGCTCTGATATTAAAGGAAGGGAGTATATGTACAGCAAAATAATGGTCTTTCGTTTCCTTCAAAGGCCATCAAAATAATTCTGAATCTTCTGTGTCTTTAATGGATTATCAGTCACAACTTAATGTTTTATTTTGTGTTCTGCTTATATAGTTTTGGTAATAACTGAACTTCAGAGTGAGTACAGATGAGTTAAATTTCAAATTCCATTTTATACAATAGCAGGTTCATCTTAAGTCACTGGGCCAGCCCAGAAGGGAGTATATTTTTTTTGCCAATTTTCTTTTCTTTTTGAGTGCTAAGTCAAAGCACGTGGAAGAATGTGATTTGATTTAGCTTTTGAAAGTGCATGACAGATTCATTTTTTCGTGAAGCTGAACTGAAATAAAATAGGCCCGTAGCAGTTTTGCCCTTAGGATACTTTGTTTTAAGAAAATGGCTTTCTTTTGAAGGGCATGAGATAGAGCATGGTTTCAATTCTTGTAGAATATGGTACATTTATAAATACATATTTTATTGCTAACACCATATGGCTATATGTATATTATAAAGGCCGATAGTGCTAGCAGGCTCAGAAAGTGAATGTGTTATGCATCTTTAAACTCAAAGGAATTAACCCCCCCAAATTATTAAGTTGTTTTTTTCCTTTTTCGTATTTTAATGTTAATCTTTCTGTTTTCTCTTGTAAGGAATCTATCTCTGAAGCTGTCAAAGGAGGTAGACCAAGGAGAAGCCAGGTACCCTCGTGTTAGCCAGCTGGCTGGCAGCCCATCTGTGGAGTGGCCTTTCACTGGTCTAGAAGAAGGTGGAGGCATTGAATCTTTGCCCTTCAGATTGATGCTACAAGACTGCACAGCTGTAAAGACACTGCTTCTGAAAATGAAGAGGGTTCTTCAAGAGGTAATCACCCACTTATTTGTTAGATTAATATCTTTCAGCATTAATGAGCTAAGCAGCAGAAAAGGGTCAGTAAAGTTTATGACTTTATACCTTTTAATATGTCTTCAATATATGGAATTGATGCAGAAGTATAAATAGTTGTCCCTCAACATGGTGCAGGTCAGAAAGTTTATTCCATAACAGAATTTAATTGATACCGCCATCTTGGCTTCCAAAGTGTAAAACTTCTCTTGAGCTGCAAAAAGAAGGCAGGGGAGACCAACTGCTTTAGATCAAAATATGTTGTATGGTTTTCTTCCAGTATTGTAGGGCTTTTCAATTTTCTTACTACATTTGTTAGCCATTACGAAGTCACATGCAATTTATTTAGACGAGAGATGTTAAGGAAAAAATCTCTTAACTAACAGTACTAAATGTTTACCAGCTGGAGTTTGTAAATGATGTCTGAAATCAGATTTTGTAGGCCATTCCTAACAATTGCAAGAGTCTCATCTTGTCCTGTCCTGCTGTTTTTCCTGCTTCCCCTATGGACTGCTGGTGTTGCTTTAAAAATTTTATTTTATATCTGTTTCTCTTTAGAATTTTAGGGAAGTCAAATTATTATTGTGTTAGATTTTTTTTTTTTGGTACTTTCCAGCTGTGGAGCCTTGACTCAGGTGTATATTACAAACTTTTTTCTTCATGTTAGTGAATTGCAGTGCATGTTGTCTTTGAGATCTACAAGATAGATAAATTTTTTGGTTTGTTTTTTATCTATACAGTTCATAGAATTACAGACTAATTTAGGTTCAGAGGGCTCACTGGAGGTCCCTCTCCTCTACTCAAAGCAAGGCCAGCTCAGAAGAGGTTTCTCAGGTTCTTGCCCACTTAAAACTTTTGATACTTTAAATGATGTTTCTGTATTTTCTCTGGGTAAGCATTCCAGTATTTGACTACACCAACTATCTTTGTTCCCCAAGATATGAACAGAATTTCTCTTGTTGCAGTCAGCTTCATCATACAATAAAGACCAAAAATAAGTTAGGGGTTTTTTACTGCTCACTTCTTGGTCATCTGTATCTAAATTCAACCAACTGCTGCTCTGTCTGAAAAGGTTTGTCAACCTTTTGTTGGATAAACTACGTTTATCATTTAGCCATGATAGTTTTCAATTAGTCCTCCTGAATCACATGTTTTTGCTGGATGGCAAGCCTCATGTTTTCCAGTTTCCTTTGGTTCATTAGAAGCTTCATGTATGCTCTTGGGTTTCTTAATGCACTTCTGTTTTGCTGAATCCAGAATTGAAGTCATTAGTTCTCTATATTAAGAATTAAGCCAAACCCAGAATATGATTCAAAAGACCATGAGTAACTAGTTTGAACAACCAAAGAAAAGATGACCTTGAAATATATTAGAGGTTTTTATTGAAATGACACAAATTGATTATGTTCAGAAATACAGACATTTATACATTTATGTCACTTTTAAATCATTAGTGAAAGATTACAGGAAAATATAATCCCATCGAATTGAAATATTGTATTGAAGAATCTGATAAATAAGTCATCTGAGCATATTTAGCAGACAGTTTCCAGGGATAAGATACCCTACTTCCATTGCAACTAGATATAATTTCTTCATCCAAAAATCACTTTTGCCCCAACCAATATTATAAATCAAACTCACAACAGTGCAGAAGAAAAAATGTAAAAGAAAAATGTAAAAGAAAAATTCTTTCTTTACCATGGAATGCTCAAATATTTTTAGATGTAGTGAAACACAGTCTATTGCAGGCTTATATGGTATAGAAGTGATATATTACATTTAAAAGTATAAAGTAAGATTATTTATTTATAAAAATAATAATATGTCATGTTTTCATCCACTTAAAAAAATATACAAAGCGTACAAACTACATGGGGAAAATTACATGGGTTACCAGAAAAAAAGCTGCAGTATTTCTGTTTTATAGCTGATATTACCTATAGAAGAAGGAATTACAGTAGTATACACCTCTCTGTTGAAAAATAACATGCTAATTGAGTTAAAATATTAGCCCTATTATTCAATAAAATCCTTCTTCTTAAGCACTGAACACTGCTTCTAAGGAATAATTTAATTATGATCTGCCAAAATGTAATACTAGCTAGTAAAATATACTTTTTTTTGTTGCAGTTTCTTGTAATTGAAGAATCTAAATGGAAAAACTGCGTACAATGTATGCTGTACTGTGCTGCAAATTTATAAAGCAGCGAGTTAGCTTGTTATTAGTCTTATCTTGAAAATGGAAATTGAAGACATGGCAGTAACTTGGCAAGATTGAGAATGTTATTTAGTAAAAGGCTAATGAATGATCATTCAATTAAGAGAATTAATTACCTTTTCAGTTTCAGTGAAAAAGCCTTGAAAATGTCTACTAATAATTCTTTATAGTTTTGGCTGTGCAAGTCTCATAAGGCAGATTGTCCCCCAGTGTTTTGAAAACCTCACTGAACAAAGCTGAAGATAAGTGTGGAGGACCCTGGCAAGTGAGGAAACCGGGCGATGCACCAAGCAGTCCAGAAGATATCTCTGAATACCTTCAGCAGCTTTTTCTCATGGCAGTTCCATTTCTAACAGACAGATCTGCAGTAATGGCATAACGAGGGCTTGTGGGCTGCATCATTTCATGAAAAAGTATTTCCAGAGATTAGCATCATGGGCAGCCTGATAAAAGCCTAGACGACAATACAAGCTGATGCGTAGCCTGCCTGCGATTTGCAAGTACTTCCTGGTCTCCCTTTTCTCTCTGGCTCTCTGATATTTATTGAACTGTTTGCGTTTTGGTTTGGAATTTTTTTCCGCCCTCAAAGTCTACTCAGTGTTGACCATTTTGTCAGTAATGACTCCTCTCATTTAAAGGAAAAAAGGGAAAAAAATAGAGAGTAGGATGGATGAAATTGGTAGGTTTGCCCACTCCTAAGAAATGGATTCTCTACTTTCTGACTTCAGACAGGCCTTTTTGCTCTGAACTGCTCTTCAACTTAATCTCTGCCACTTTTTCTCCCCCATATGCTATTCCATACTTTCTGTGTTTTATTACATTTCTAGCAACTAATTGTTTGTGTATAGCCAATGAGCTTCTGAAAACTAGACCATAGGTTCTTTCTCACTTATTGCTATCAACAGTAATGAATATATAATGCCTCTTAACAAAACAATATATGGGCTTTCCTTTCTTCTTCCAGATGAGAATGAAATTATTTCCATCTATTAACTTTTTTATGGCTTGACTTATAGCTAGCTTAGGCAGTGCCAAAGACTGGCTAATTGAGAGGACATTTAAGGCCTTTGCCTTTTCTGAAATCATTGGTAGAACATTTCAGGTAGAGACATATGAGCGAAACTTGTACAGTTTTTCGTTTTGTGCTTAGCAAAAGAAGGTCTTTATGCTGAAATAAACAGTGGAAAAATATGGTTGTATTGAGAAGGAATCCATTAAGTCATTGATAATGGATTTTTGTTCAAACTTGAGATGTTGAGCTTGTTGACTAATTTTATTGAATTCTCTAATAAAAAAGAAAATCTTTAGGCTTTTTACTGCAGGTCATACTTTCCCTGTATTCTTTATGAAATACAGGGTTCGTCAACTACATAATTCTACTTTTGGATATTTTTATGGGGCTATCAGAAGTGATCTTACTGGTTGCTAATCAAGAAAATTAAGATACGTTGTCTATATATTTGTGTAATTTGGAATATAAATTATTCAGTACATGCCCATGCTTTTCTTGGAGCTCTGCAAAACACCATGCAGGCTGTAGAGCTTTCACTAATTCCTGCAATTAGTGATAGGAATAAGTCACTTTGGACACACATTGCATACTGTGTTTTACTAATTAATCATTTGTTTTACTGAGGGAAATTGCAGCTGTCTGTGGCTGTCATTAAAACTTAATGGGTCCAATATAGTGTCTTTAGATTACACTTGGAAAAAAAAAAAAAAAAGAGAAATGTGGAAAATGAGGTTAAAATTGCTGTGAGTCTGGCCCTGAGAGCTGCCTGAGACTAGGGGGGCAGAGTGAGACCACTCAGTCTGCAATTAGCCTGTCAGATATCACTGGCTACATTACTTCTCCCCATGCATCTTTCACCTCATCAGTAAAATAAGCATAATTATAGAGTCTTCTTTTATGCTGCACTTGCAATCTACTAATGGAAAGTACTAAGAGAAAGCTAAGTGTTGCTTCCAATATTTTGTAGTCTGATTTCTAAGCAATACAGAATTGGCCTTAAACTGTGGTTTTTAAAGACATTAAAGCATTTCCTGCAGTCCACTATGAAAGGTACTGTGTTCACTGATACTGTGCTAGCCACTCTAGAAACCAATTGCAAATTTAATACACTGTAAAGGACTACAGGTTTTCTTCCTTTAAGTAACTTTGTAATTAACCACTGTAGCATTGCTGATTTATTCAACAACTCTGCATTTAACTCAGTGCCTTTTATCAAGTAATTCATGCTGGAAATTAGTAATTCCTTCATTTCATGGTGTGTTGACACTGCATATACCCGTAAATTTAAATAACTAATAATAAAAATGTACTAGATTTAGTAATAGGATTTAAATTTATCACATTAAATTGCTTTTTCACTTGAAAATACACATTGGCATACCTATGTCCAGCTACACCCCATTTTCACACTTTGTGTGTATTTTCTAGGAGTATATCTCAGGGTAATGGAGAACAGTGGGAGCTGGTGGATATAATCTGGAGTTCACTTTGGCAGTGAAGATGTTTTACTCTAAGATTATCCATTATAAGGTATTTTATAGCAACAAACAAACTCAATGTGTGTTATGTTGTTAGATGTTCTCAAGTTATGTGAAAACTTTCTCCTCACCCCTCCTCCCAGCCATAATTTTTAGGCACACTTCATAGGGCAAACACCAACTCAAACGTTGTCATCTTATGCACTGAATTTAGCATATATAGTACTCTGAAACAGGTTGTATGCTATAATTCAAGTCCTATTTCTTAGGTTTCTTAGCTGGACATGCCTCAGAAATCATTGACCAGCACCCCCAAGGTCCCTTTCTGCTGAGCAGCTTTCTAGCCGCTCTTCTACGCTCCTATGGTGCTGTATGGGGTTGTCATGCAAGACCTGGCATTTGGCCTTGTAGATCCTCAAAGAGTTCTCCTCAGCCCATTAATCCAAATCCAGTCTATCCAGATCTCTCTGAAGAGCCTTTCTACCCTCCAGCAGGTCCAGTCTCCCACCCAACTCTAGGCTGATAGGCCTGTAGGCTCTTGGAGCCTCCTTCCAGCCCTTCTGGTAGATGAGTGTGATATTTGCTGACCTCCATTCATCTGGGACCTCTCTGGTGAGCCAAGACAGCTGGTAAATGACTGAAAATGCCTTGGTGGGCTGTTCCACCAGCTCTCTCAGTACTCTTGGTTGGATCCCATCCGGACCCATAGACTTGTGCACGTGTAAGTGGTGTAGCAGTTTACTGGCCATTTCCCCTTGGATTATGGGGGTTTTCTGTTCCTGTCTTCCAGCTTAGGGTTCTGGGTTGTCCCTGAGGACAGCTGATCTTACTATTAAAGACTGAGGTAAAGAAGGCATTAAGTTCCTCATCCTTTGTCAATTTGTTTCCCCTCACATCTGGTAAAGGATGGAGAGTCTCCCTAGCCCTTCTTTTGTGGTTAATGTTTTGTTGTCTTTTACAGCAGTAGCCAGATGAAATTCTAGTTGGGCTTTGACCCTTCTAATTTTCTTTGTGTATAACCTCATGAAATCTTTGAAGTCCTCCGGAGTTTCCTGTTCCTCCTTACAGAGGTCTCAAACTCTCTTTTTTTCTTAAGTGCCAGCTAAAGCTTTCTGCTCGTCCTGGCTGGTCTTCTTCCTTGCCAGCTCGTCTTTTGGCACGTGGGAATGGCCTGTTCCTGTGCCACTAAGATTTCTTTCTTGAAGAATACTCAGCCTTCCTGGACTCCTTTTCTCTTAAGGATTCCCTTAAGGATCTTTGTGCTTTACAACAGATGCTCCTGAAAGTGTGTTCATTTGCTGGCATTACACTCTATGAGTACTTCAGAGTGTGAGGTTACAGGCTGGGATGGGCACACGGCTTTTGGCTCCTGCGAAGTCACACTAAGCTCAGCTCAACAAAAAGATCTTCTGAAATGGTTCAGCTCAGTTATCTGTTCACGTAAGTGTCCGTGCTCATGCCGAAGTTCTTCAGAAGGCCACATTCAAAGTGTTTTTGAGCTCCACTTTGTGATTATCAGTCTCAAATGAATACCCTTAACTTTTAATACTGAAACTGGAAAATTTCTTTGCTCCATTTATGTTCTGTTTGATCTGCTGCTGACCTAGTGGCTTAATGTTTGTAGATTACATATGTCTATATGCCTTAGTGAAACCAGTCACAGTGAAACATTATTCTCTCCTACATGGAGATGGTGGTGATACAAATGTGTCTACTCCATGTATTCCGAAGGCAAGCGATGAGTTCTTTCTTGTTTCTCCTGTGGTTGCCTGAATGAAACTGCCTGAATGGGCAGTGCAATGTGCTCCAGGTCAGCCAGGATTTACATAGCATACTGCCCCAGCCTCCTCAGCAGCCAGGTCTTAAGAGCACGTTGCAGAGAGGCATTAAAAATAGTAACCCCGTTAATATGTAATGTCCCTACATCAGCAGTTCTGTGCAATTGGCTGTGATTAACCTGTGACTGAAGACCATAAAATTGTAACAGTTACAAAACTGAAACCATTTTGTCATTTAGTACTGCCATGGTTTTCATCAGTTGCTGCAGGTCAGTCAGCTAAATCCCACCTGACACTACTTGGCAGTGGAGGTGATCACACCAATTGCATTTTCTGATAAATCTACAAATACTGAAAAGTGCATTATGAAATTATGAGCAAGCAGTGGAAGAAATCCAGAATGTTTGCAAAAGGCTGTAGAAGGAATTGATTGTACTAAGTTGTTAGGGCTCATAAGTAATTTGAGTTAAATGACAGAGGGTAGATGGAAGTTTATGATAAGAAAATGAATAATACTGCCAGATCTAACAAGTTTCCCAGTAAGTTATCCATTTTCTTAAAGAAAAAAACAATTGGAAATAGGAGTGGGATGAAGATGGGTGCACGGCAGCTATGCTGCACTATAATTGATTTTCCTGCACATTTACTGGGGTTATAGATATGAAAGTACCAACTTGTCAAAAAGTTTTGTAATTTATAAAGAGCATTTAATATGACGTTTATAGCTGGTGCCATTGCCTTCAAATGCAGTAAGTTAAAACCAAAAAGAATTGTCCTCGTCTATACAGTTTCTCAACTTCTGAAGTTTTACAGTCCTATGTACCCACTGTATTAAGATTTTTTTTCTTCCTAGTGATAGGTTTCAGAGTTTTCTTGACACTGAAAAGTGACTGATTCTAGAGATAAAGCAGTAAAACTGATAATACGCAACTGCTGCTGTAAATGCATGTACAAGAATAAAATGTAAAATATAATAGAACAAAGTGTAAGTCTTGTATTCAGGTAATGGAGTGCCAGCTGGGCATATAGTTACTAATTTCAATATTTGTGTTCATATGTGATTATATAGGTGATTTTCCAGAATTTAAATTTGATCTCTTAGTTATCCCTTCATCATCCAGAATTTCTGAAACAAGTGCTAGTGTAGTTGCAGGAGACGTTCTCACAGTTCACAGAATAGCTGGATCTTGGCAGAGCTCTGTGCTGCAGATTTGTTTAATGCTTTCTCTGCACAGTGTGTTCCATTACTTTGTAGCCCAGGTTATCAGAACAGTGCTGATCATTTTTCTAGTGGAAGAAAGATAAGATATGAAAAATGCTGATATAGCATGCTTACAACTGAGCAGCCTGATCTAGCAGAAGATGTCTCTGCTCACTGCAGGAGAGTTGGACTGTTCTATAATTCTGATTTTGACAAAAATAATAGTGCTGTTTTTGTGCAGTCTGGCTCCACTTGAATTCATGAAGTGATTTGTTTGAAGGCTTACATGATGAATCACAGTGACAGAAAAAGAAACATTGTTTTGGAAAAGGATTTAGAAATTGCACATCAGGGACATATCCTACACCTGGTTTTGTAATTGTCCACAGCCAAGCACATGTATTTTTCATGAATACATGGTGTCTCTAAAGAAATATTACGTATGTCCAACGATCTGTATTTCTCTCCTTTATATATCTTAATATTATAAATGCAGTAGTTCTCTGCCTTTGTTCAGAGCTTCACCTTGGTGTGCAATAGCACAGAATGCTGGTCTCTTTATCTTTCTTTCTCCTAACATTTTTGTGTTCATGGTGAGTTCCCTTTGCAGAGACGGTAATTATCCTTGTGATTAAGAGCTCATGAATGTAAAATGCAAACTTAGCTCATGCCTAGGAATTTATTTTTTGTTAATTGAAATAGAAAACTGTCCTCGGTTTTCCCTCCTCGACCAAATCTAAAATATTGGGAAGGTATCAGGTAAAAGCAATATCCTAATTTGCAAGCTTAAAAGGGAGAATTCTTCTTTTTAACAACAGTTCTTGTGTCAAATCTGTATGAAGATAATCTAGATAGGAACAAATATAGGTTCAAAAATGACTGATGTAGCCTCAGTATAAACCGAACGTGTCATAAAGCAGCTAAGCAAGGATACAATTTGGCTTACCTCTTTTAAGCAGGGTAGGGATAAATAGAATGAACAACTAGCCAAGGATAACTTATATTCTGAGGGTTTTATTTCTCTTATAGAGCACTACATTTCCTGTCTCTATTGGGCAAATCATTGTGGTGGGGTTTTTTTGGGTTTTGTTTTGATTTTAGATTTTATTTTAATAGGAGCAAAACAACTCTCACGTCACAGCTATAAACTGCCACCGTGGAAAAAAGAGGAGCAGGTTTCTCTTTCTTGCCAACCCATGCAAAATCTCTTCTAAAAATTGTTCTTCACGTTTCATTTAAACTATGTTATGAAATTAGATCAGTGGTGAAATAAATGCTTGAATCTCTGGTGTACAGCCATGCCAGTCCTACTCATCTGTGTAAGACCTCTGCTGCTAATAAATTTCTGGCAGTAGCACAGAGAGAGCAAGCAGTGTTTATGTCAGTCCTTCTGCTATGAAAATGAGCTTTTTTTCTCACCAGTTCCCAACCCCTTAATTTTTTTTTTTTCCCCCTCTCTATACTTTGTGAGGCAGCTTTGGATCAACTGCTGTCTTAAACTTGTACTCCTAGTCTGTCTGATATTTAGTTTCTCATGTGCAGTGCTATGGAGCAATGATTGCTTTCAAAATAAAACTGGTATGGTGCATATAGAGAGAAACAGTTCAGTGCGTCTGAATGTTTTATAGCTAAAAGATGTAACAAAAATAATCACTTAAGATGTGAGCAAATCTCCCACACAAGTGGGACCCGTTATATAACCCATTCAGAAGGAAGAACTTTGTATTCTATTTGTGTAGGCTACTTTTATATTGAAACAGAGAGTTAGCTTATTTGGGGTATTCAAACTGAATATGAAAGGTAAAATTTAAGATTATCCAGGATAAAAATACTGCTAATTATACTGACCTTTGTAAAACCAGTCAATTGTCATAAGTGTATGCTGTCTAGTTCTTTATTTCGTTAAAGGTCTCTTTCAAAGCTCATTGACACGGAGAGCTCTGCCTCTCTGTTGGTGAGCTTTGGACTCCCTGAACAAATAAACCGTGACATCAAAATGGATTTGTACTCATGGTTCCTGTTTCCATGTGGTTGTCATTATAATTCCTATTCTGGTGGACTTGACTGCCTTTTTTCAATGTGATTGTGTGTGTGTGTCTGTGGGTAAAATGTGGCTATATAGATGTAAATTATTTATATATTTTTACAACAAGCTACTTAGAAAGATACATGTGGCTTTGTATTATGTACATAATTATACAGTTCTTACAGATATACCTAAAATATGCCTCTGTCTCTTGCTAATTACACTGACGATTGCCTTGAATTTTCTGCTGAAAACTGAACCCGTAACAAAAATCTGTTATATAATTTCAAATGCAAAGTTCTTTTAAATATGTGCTTCTTAGGCTATTGTTTAGATACTGGGCTTTCCTAACCTATGTCGTTCTGTCATTGAACTGTTCTTTCACAACTGATTTTTTTATTGAATATGAACTTTTAATGTATTTCTTTTGACTTCTGTGATTAAGCTCTTTCTTAGATATATCTATCTTTATTAACATGTCATTATGTTTTGACAATGCAGGCTTCATCAGTACATTTTGTCTGACAGTTCTACAGGCCATATTTTACCATATGCTGTAAATTGCTCATACAGTGCACTATTTGACTGTTGGTTTGTTTATATACTCAGTTAATTGATTTTTTTTCCACAACTTCAGCATCTTTTTGTTTATCTCATGTTTATGGCATATTTTGCCAGCTTCTTGAGCAATTTATTAGGGTAATTTATTGGCTTAAAATATAATTGTTTACTATTTATATCCCAGCTTTTACAAAAACATAATTATATAGTATTATTTGAATAAATTATTTTCTCATATTCTAGTCACTTTAGGACTTGCATTATGTACATCTTAATTGGCTAGGATTAGTAAGAATTAGTATAAAATAGTATACTAATATTAGAAGTAGAACAGCATATTCTTCTCATTGTATTGATACTGTGCAGTTTCTTTCCCCCCGTGTATCTCCATATGAATACCACAGAGGCTCTTAGAGAGGCATTTTTAAATATCTTGACAGTATTTAAATCTTAGGAATAAAAAGAGTTTTGGATGAACTTTGATCCAGTTATATTGTCATTGCATAGTGCTGTGTTGTCTGTAGTGTTTAAATAAATTATAATCAGTTGATCACTGATTGATCTCTGTTTATAAGTGATATTCAGAACTGTGGACAGATAGGTCTTTTACATCCTACTGGAAACAGTTGAGATTTTTGTAGTTTCATGCAATGTCTTATGGAATATGTTTCCATCAGAGATGGAAGAGCATGTATATTGTGATAGATTCAAGGCCAGTGCTAACTTGCATTGTTCACGTTTGTTCATGTTGTAGAAACAGTTTATAAATAGATATATAGTGAGTCTTCAAGAGCATATTGTTCTTGTGCTGATTTTTTTTTCTGATTCCATTTGTGCCATGGTTACAATGTAGAACTTTATTCCATTTTCTATGGAATACAAGTGGAAATTAACCTATTTTGACATACTGGGAAATCAAAATGTGTGTTCTTCTGGAGCTTTTTCAGTGTGTCAGAATAATCAAAATTTACATACCTATAAACTACTTTTTCTTTCAGATCTTCTTGTTGGGAAATGCAATGTAAGTAGTGATAGCTTTACTCATGTGTGTCATTCAGAAAGGCATTCTGTGCAAGTTACACCAAAATACCCCTTCGTTTATTCCATCTTGGCTTTAATGTTAAATTGCAAATTCCTGCCATGATCTGGAATATAGCTGCACAAAGGAGAGGGAATGAAGCCCAGACGCAAAAATAGGAACAGAAGAAAAGTGGTAAAATATGAACTGTATGTAGAAATGCTTTGCTGAAAGGGGGGTTGTTTGAGCTAATCTGGCACCCTGACAGGCCTGCTTCTGTATTTGGTATTTGCTGAAGCAAGTAATTTATCCTGACAGTAACTTTGCCAGTACTGCAAGAATCCTGTTTCACTAAGATTAACACTTTCTCCCTTGTTTCTAAGAACAAATATGCTCTATTTCTTGTTTCTGCGTCTTCTTGTCATGTCTTACTGGTCTTCTGTGGTTTGTGTGTGTACACTTCAGCAAGTGTTTTACATGAACTCCAGAAATAAGATCTAGCAGCTGAGCTTTTTAGCTTTGTTTTTGTTTGTTTGTTTGGCTATTTTTAGAAACTGTCTCCTGTTGTAAGATTATGAGCTCCAACCACAAGAGAAAGTATGAAGACTAAGGTTTGGGGTAGCCATTATTCCAGATGGCTTTTGGAGCAGTAATGTGAAGTATTCATATACTGTCTGATGAATTTCTCATGTCTTTGCCCATGACATTATTCAGACTCTTCTTGTTCATCACTACTATGGTGATAAGTTGATTCAACCTGCTTTTGAAGGGAAAAAAAATCTTAGAAGGAGTGGTTAAGGAAAAAAAAATTAATGCATTCGTAATTGTATAACATACAGGATTTATTCTGAGTTAGGAGGGTGATGGTGGTGAGATTATGAGACCTAACTTAAAACAAGATGTTTGGGGATTTTTCTTCCTATATTAGGTTTTAAGGTAGAGCTTTATTTAGAGAGTTTTTGCCCAGCGGAATGAATTGTTAGCTTGTTGTACTGCCAGAGGAGAGGGCATTGTGTACTGCTGGATACCAGCAAAGAGGCTGCTTGTACCAAAGCAGTGTTTAGTTTCACACCATGATTGGCACAGTACAGCTGAAATTAAAACAGTGACATTAATGAAAACTGGACTAATTTTTTAAGTAAATTCAAACACACAGTAGTTCGTGCATTTTTCTGATTTTTATGTGGATGCGTTTCAATAATTCTTAATTTTCGCTGAAAATAACAAATCTGAAATCTGCCATTCTTCTCATTTGCAAATGCTGTTCTCCTTCATGTCATGGTCTTGCAGAATAAGTAATCAAAGAATCACTAGTTGCAGTTTTTGCTGTAGATGCCCAAATTTCAGTTTTCTACTTCACTCCAACATGCAGCAGCTCAGTTACATCATGAGACAAAGGCCTTCATGAAACAGATAAAGTCGGTCTGGCAACTTGAATTTGCAAGTTCTGAAATAGCCAGTAGAGCCTGCTTGGAGCAGCCGTCCAAGCTGACGTGAACTAATTGGAATGCTGCACAGTGGGCACTTCTAATGACAATACTCCTGCTTCTGTTCCTGTATGTAAAGCCAAATGCATGTACTAAGACTAAACTTCTGGTTTTCCCACTTAGACTCTCATCTATCTAGAAAATGAGATTTTTAAGCACCTTAGATTTCAGTAACTTTGAATAGTGGACTTACACTGCTGATTGTGGTGCTTTAACTTCTGTTGCAGTGAAATAAAGAAAATGATGACTGTATGAATTTTTGGATTTGTTTAGAGTCTAGAGGGGAAGCCATATGAGAAGAAGCTGAGGTCAGTTGGCTTTTTCAACCTGGAGGAGATGGAGCAGAGACCTCAGAGTGGTCTACAGCTTCCTCATGAGGGGTAGAGGAGGGGCAGGTACCCATCTCTTCTCTCTGGTGACCAGTGACGTGACAGGAGAGAATGGCCTGAAGCTGTGTCAGGGAAGGTTTGGGTTGGATATCACGAAAAGATTCTTCACCCAGAGGGTTGTTGGGCACTGGAATGAGCTCACCAGGGCAGCGGTCACAGCACCAAGCCAGACAGAGTTCAAGAAGCATTTGGACAATGCTCTCAGGGACATGGTGTGACTGTTGGGACTGTCCTGTGTATGGCCAGGATTTGGACTTTGATGGTCCTTGTGGGTCCCTTTTTTTTTTTTTTTTTTTTTTTTTAAAAGCACTGAAGACCTAGTTTAAGGTTTGAGAGCTAGGGATCTCAACAGCTTGACAAAGTTTTCACATATGAGGCCTCTGTGGGCACCAGAAAGCTTCTGCATCTCTGCACGGCACAGATGTATTCTGATCAGTGCTACATTTCTAACTCCATTCGTTCACATACTCATAGGGAATAGTGCAGCCATCAGTTTTATTTTTGAAGTCTGCCTAGTGCAGTTCTTTTGTCTTTGACTAGACCAGGAGAAGATCCTTGGCTGTGGAAATTAAAAAGGTTTGTTGTTGCTATTGTCATTTGATTGATTGTAGCACAGAACTACAATACAAGTTAGCACAGGCTAATTTTGTTTACAAAACGGATTTTTACCTATAACTGGAATAAGCATTGTCATGCTTTGATGTAATCTTAAGACATTCTCAAGCCAAGCCAGTTTCAGAAGTTAGATGTTTGCAAAGGTATATTCATGATGGTCTCACCTCTACCTCCAGTGCACTGTTGGGTAACAGATAGGGCTTGGACAAAAGTCTCATTACTCCTACTTTCAGAGAACATGAATGATGCTGTTCTTAATCTGCATTTGTTATCTGTGCATTAAGCATTTTTTTCCCTTGAGTGATTTATAGGTGCTATAAATGTTTGCGAATATTTAGTGAACGTTTTGTGAATATTGCAAAACACCAATATTTCCCTTTTATTTTATTCCATCCATGGGTTAATTAATCGGTAGTAAATTTCTGCTCCTCTGTGTCACTGGCCTCTTGTTCTGCATATGCATATCGCTTTTTGTAATATCCATCTTTCAGTGTCCGTCTGGTATATAAAAGGTCAGTGCAAGTCTTTCCATTAACCATAATAGATACCAGTTGAGAAGATACTCCAAAAGAGGTTTTCAGTCTCTTTTAAAATAAATTTTACAAGGTTTAGTGTGGAAAGATCAGTGTTTGTTAAGGAGATTTTAATCTATCCTCTAAAAATTAACGGATTACTGTACAGTTACTATACAATTTTGTAGGACTCAAAAGACCTATTAAAAACTTTTTTCTGTGGAACCATGTACACTGGATTTGTTATGTTTTCACCTTCATTGTTTTAAAGACAGAATCATCAATCACTAAGGTCACATATGTTTAGGGCACATATGTGCTTGTATTCCTAATAATACTACATCCTAATAATTCTACTGAATTAATTCCTGATAATACTACTATTTACGGACTTTTGATTTTGCAAGCCCTATTGCTGAAATGTTCACATAGTTTTGTTACACAAATGTTAATGTGTATTGCTTTCAGAGATGGAACTGAAGCAATTTTGAAGTGCGTGCATATATATAGAATAATTTTCGGAAGTAGAAAGAAGGCTGTCTTAAGTTCCAGTAAAAGTGGCATAAAAGTTAGTGTAGGTATTCAGAATTATTATATAGTTTCTTTAGGCTGAATCTTCAGAAATTTCAGTACTACCTGAAAAAACGTGCAGTTGCTTATTTGTCTTTGTGTACTGTTAGGGTTTTTTTTAAAAATAAAGTGTCTTAATCAAATGCTGATTGTCAAAAGCAATAGACCTAGGAAGAAAAGGCAAATATAGATTTGGATAAAAAGGAATTAAGATTTATGGCATGCAGAGGAAAAAAAGGCTTCTCAAGTTACCTGAGATTACCTCTGAGCTATTTCTTTTTTAAATGAAATATCTTTATATGGAAGATGAATGAGTTGTGTGTAAAAGTTCCAAGAGGCATTTTTAAGTAGACAGTTTTACATACTTAGCAGCTGTTAAACTATGTCCACTATTAAATGCCTTCAGGGAGCAGCAGCAGTTGTTTTAGAAACCATATATGAAACGGCAAGAACTTGATTTATTCTGCCGAGGTGCTCCTTCTTGCTGTTTAAAAACTTCTAACAAATGTTTCCAGTGGTTTCAGTTATTCATTCTGAAAATGGTGATAGAAACCCAGGAGATTTTAATCTGGTACTTTCTCATTCTCTTACATAGAATAGATTTTGCTCTATAACCAGACTACAGGAGGTGGATTGGGATAGCATCAGACTTTAGCATGTGTCAACACAAGGAGCAGCTGGTAACTGCTCTTCGTCGTTAGAGGAAGCCAGAAGAAGAAATGACATTTCATTTCCTGCCTTGCTGTTCTTTTGGGCAAGGGAAGATGAGGAAAGAGAGGGAAACTATTACAGCTCTTCAGAGAGGGAATCTTATTTCCTGCCTTGTGCCTGTTCTGCTTTACTGACTCCAAGTCAGGAAAACTAAACCTCTGCCTTCTCTTGATGTATAGCTTCAGCACCTCAGTGGCAGGAAGGGAGAATTCACTGGGCAATCACCAAGGGAGTCATTGACCAGAGCTTTTTCTGGGTAGGACAAGTAAGGTTGGAGGAGGAGGGAGTTTATTCTTCTGCGTGTCTCAGAGCACACCAGCAGATTCTAACATCCTTCTGTGGTTTCCACGTACTAAAAAGCCTGCCTTTATTTTCTAATTTAGCAACATTTACTAGCGCTTTGCAAACAGAGCAAGGAGAACATGGTTTGTTTTTTTTTTTTTAATTTACCTTTGAATGTGTCATATAAATACACATGTGTGTTTTACAGTGCATCTATGAATGTTCTCACATTTGTCACATGGAGGTTTACCTTTAAATATTGAAGGATACATGAGCTCGAACAGACAACTAGTTAGACATTTCGTCCTACAAGGGGGGCTTGTGTTTATGAGCCCCATATGTCCTACTTGTATTTTCAAATGACAAGCCTCTTCAAAAGGTGAACTTGTTTTCTGCCTGATGCTCACGCAGACATTTTCTGGTATTTAGAAGTACATTTGCAGATTGCAGAGCCAAGCCAGTTTCACGGCATGACAGACCAAACTCTAAGCACTGTTGCTGACTGTAAGGAAGATGAAATTATCCTTTTTTGAATTTCTGTCAGTCATTATATGTGATAGCACGCTTCAACTTTAAATGCAAATGTAGCGTTATAAAAATAGTTTGGAATAAAATAAAAAAAGAATATAGTAAATCTAACCTCTTTGCATGAAATGCTACTTTTTAAAAGCTCTAAGGTAAAACCCAGAGGTGGCAAAATATATAATTTTCAGTCTGGAGGAAGATTGATAACCTTAAAATGCGTCTTATCATGCCAAAAATAATCTTTATGCTAATAGACATTCCTTATAATGTTGCCTATAGGTAATTAGAAAATATGAAAGAGGGCAGGAGACCTTGAGATCACATTAATAAAGTAGTACAATCAGGGAGGATAGAGAATAGCTAATGTGTACTGCTCTCTGGTAGACAATATGAAAGATCATTGAAAGGATATTTAATTTTGATACTAGATCAAAATTGCGGTAGGAAACGGAAGACAAACTTTTTCCCTAAAAAAAAAAAAAATAAAAAATAAAATTGGATCTTCACTGGCTGTTTTTAATGGTTGGTTCAATAATAGCAAAGGCTCTTCTTACAACTGCTTCCCTCACTGAAAAGAATCTCCCAAAGATGTAAGGACGTTTGGGTGCAGGTTTTGAGCATGAGAGATGATACTGTCCTATGAACAGAGAGAATGGAGAGGAAAATACAGGTGTATGCGAGGGGAAAGAGAATATAATAGGCACTGGATAGGAGTGGAAAGGTGCAGGAAATGGAAAATTAGGTGTATCCATTGATATAAGAATATAAGGAATAGGAACCATCCTTTACGGAGCAGTTTGATAATATGTATACAAGAAGGAAATAAAAATACAAGAATGGAAAGAGATTTTTTTTAAAGCAGTGTTAAGATATAATACTGACAGTGGAAACATTTGTTTATATTCAGACATAATACACTGTATTCTAAGGACAATGTTAGGAGTGGTAGTGTGTGCCCTGAAATTTCCTCGTGTGGTTTCTGTAAGTAAAAAATAACATATTATAGGATTGAGTGACAATGGCATTTTGAGTTTGTCCATCTGCACCAGTGCTGCTTTCAGTCTGTAGTCCTACTGGAACTCATGTTTGTGTGGAAGTATCATAGTTTGATGTAACTAAGGCTATATAAACTTGAACAAACACCATGGGAGTTCAGCCACCTTTAGTTTCTTCCAGAAATCCAGAGAGCTTCCACTGGCTTCTGGAGCGTGATGTGGGCTTTGCATGAGCCAGATGAGATTCTTTTGGTGCTGTATTGTCATAATTCTGTTCCCAGCAAGAAGTAAAAAATGAAGAGATGCGGCATGATAAATAATGTAATGTAAACCTCAGTAAGGATTATTCTTTTTGACTAACCATTCTTAAGGTTCCTCTTGAAGGTCAACATTTCCCATATGTTTTTCAGTTTTGATGAGAGCTCTGAAAATTGCACCTTCTGAGGTGGCAAGTTCAGGGTATTTTAGGGATCCAATCTTCATACAGAAGTTCTTGCAGACTTCTGCCTTATTATAAACTGCACTGTTTGAAGTTATGTACACGAGCAAGGCATAAAGTAAATATTTTTGAATATTGAAAGGGCTTGTTTCAGTTACTCTACTGTAAGTGTTGAGTATGTTGTTATATTTTTTATATATATATGTATTTATAATGTTATATATATATTATATTATACCTTATGGTAATCTCATCTATCTTCTAGCTCCAGCTCTTCAAGAGCATTAATCTCTTACATGTCCAATGTCATATCTGCCAGCCTTTATATGGCTTAAATACTTTAGGATATCTCAGAGGTACTTATGTTTAGGGAACTGACCTCCTCCCAGGATCTCAAATCAGAAACCAAACATGTCAAAACAACTGCCATTTACCAGAAGAAATTTTTTACAATGAGGACGGTGAAACACTGGTACAGGTTGCCCAGAGAGGTGGAGGATGCCCCGTCCCTGGAAACGTTCAGGGTCAGGTTGGATGGGGCTCTGATCAACCAGATCTAGTTGGTGATGCCCCTGCTCCTTGCAGGGGGATTGGACTGGATGACTTTAAAGATCCTTTCCAACCCAAACTGTTCTATGATTCTAATTTTGTATTTTTGTAGTACTGTAGAGGACAACAGAATGTAAAGCTGGAGTAATGTTTGCTCTAAATGTATTTGCTACAGTAGAGCTACTCACGTGGAGGTATGCGCTCTGTTTTCTGTATAAAAAAGAAAGATTTTTTTTTTTTTTCCTTTATACTGCTTTCGTTCTTGTAGCCTATCTTTCTAGGGGAAAGATCTTGAACAGGCATTTAGAAAAACAAACAAAACTCAAACCAAACAAAACAAGAAAACAAACCACAAATAAAAACAATCAAGTTCAGTTTATTTGTAAGTCTTTTTACCTTTTAGACATGAAAAACTAAATCTCCATTTTTCAGCATTGTTAAGTGTGCAGTCAAATAGTGCTGTTACCTGACTTAATGGCAGTATCAAGCCCACACAGCTTGGCTCTATCTTTCAGAAGAAGCTTTTAATGTGAGGCAAGAATGACACTAAAATAGTACATCTAAGAGCACCATCAGTGCTTTTCTGCTAGGTTTAATTTCTGAAGTTATGGGCTATTGCTTTTGAAGCTCAAATTCCAGGTAGAGTGCGTATTAGATTTAGTGAGCTGTTTGATTTCATTACAAGGCATAGGTCTGCTGCATTTCTCTGATGGCACAATCTACCTGCCTTTACAGAGAGCCCTCCCACGGGAATCAGAGTGTTCGTTCGATGATGAAAAATTAAGCCTTCCGTTTGATGCTCCTTTTATTGAGGCTCTGCAAGAGGATGTTGAAATACCTTCCGTGTAATAGGCAGCTGGAGTGGAGTATTACCCATCAGTGTGGGCATAGTAATGCATGTGAATACATATTTATCACTGTACCTGGTGATAAACTCCAGTGAAGCTCAGAGCGTTCTTCATGGTTACCCAAGGAGTGTTATTACAACATTTCCTGTTAGACTTCAATGCCTTTTTTTGTTGTTGGTGGTTTGGTTTGTTTTTGGTTTTCTTTTTTTTTTTGTCTAACACTTGTTTTTATCAGTTTCTCTGTATGCAAGTGAAGGAGCACTACTCTTAGCCAGTTAATCTTCCTTTCTGTATGGGAGACATAACTTCCTCTACAGCTCTCTACACACCAAAAAAATACAAACCTGTCTAAAGGAACTGTCAACACTGAACTGGAAAGGAGCAGGCATAGGAAATACCTGCACTGCAGTGACTGCAGCCTGTTTAGATGCAATAGAGCTTGTTTTAAACTTGAAGTAACTTGTAATGTAGCTGCCACACCGTTAAGCACAACATGAACTTCAAAAGCCACTGGAGCCTTTGAATAGGTTCTAAGGCAGCCTTAGTGCTGATGCGAGATCCAGGCTGCTCCAGCCTCCTTGCTGGCAGTGCCTGGATTAGCTCGTTGAATGCTGGGGGTGTCAGTGTCCTGTTGAGCAAAAGTGATTTTGGTACATCCTTTCCCTATGGCTTCAATGGTTTTTTGACTTAAGGAACTTTGCTTTTCATTTTCAGAAAGAAATATTGAGGTAAGTCATACAAACTCACTAGAGTTGCTTCAGTTCTGTTATTTCTATCTATGTCGAACAGTGTTACTTGTAAGGCAGCAGATGCTCCCCACCTCACGGTGGTCTGTGTTTCTGAAGACTGTGGTTCTTTCTTCCTTTCTGAGGCTTTTTTTTCCTCCAAAGAACATTAAGCCTACCAGATTTTAAGTTGAACTCACTGATATTAACAATTTCCAATTTATTGGTCCTAAGATATTTTTAACATTCTTGTTCATAAACTCTTTAGCCTCTGAAACTATTAATTCTTTAATGAGTAAATTACCTCATAATTTCTTTCTGAGGCAACAGTGTTTTCTCAGCTGTGTGATCTTTTCAGGGTATTCCCAAAGAAAGAAAGAAAAAAAATTAGCAACAAGGTCGAAAACCCTCCAGGATTTCCTACTAGCAATTACATTCATCATGTGCAGCTCTCTGGTGGCCTCTTGGCTTCACTAATTGCCTGTAGTGCAAAGTAATTTTATGTCTAAAATAGCTTATGTGCCTCTAGCTTGGGTGAAGGCCAGAAACCAGGCCAAGAGTTATGACTGATAATTTGGAACAAAATCCAAGCTATTGAAGAGGTAAACTGGCTTGTCCCATCCTTTGTCTGTCACATCTGAAGCTCGTCTTTCTTCCTTCGTTTTCTTAGGATGAGTTAGTGGTTTTAAACCAGCCAGTTGGCATTCTGCAAAGGCATGTAGTCTTCCAGCTTCTCTCTGGATTTCTCCATTTCCGAGTCCTGGTAACCTCCAGTGGGAGCTGGGGCAACCTTCCCTCCTCCAGGTACTGCAGCTTAGCAAGGACGCTTCAGACCAGGATGTACGACATATTGATGTGTTATTTGTAACAGTCTGAAGACTGGAACATTTCCTGACAAAATTCTCTTTTTCAGGATTCTCTGCTTCCCACCTGGATAAGGAAAACTTGATTGTCACACAAATAGGTATTAGGCTGTGTGACTCCACAACATACCTTCTCTGTCTACATACATGCACGTACCCACATGACATGTGCCCTGTCACTCACTCCTACTCCATAGTCAACAGGGAAAGCATATTTTTGGCAATGATTTTTCACAGTGAATAAAGTGTTAAAAGTAATTATGTGTCCTGTTTTTATTTTATTAATAAAGAAACAAGTGCAAGACCATCAACAAACAATCTTCCTTTCTAATTTCCTCCTCCTTTTCCTTCTCCTTTGCCTTACCTGGTAGGTACCTGGGAAGAATGAACAAGCTGAGGCGTAACATTTCCTGGAGTGATGCAGATAATTGGTTTTCCCTTAATTCAGTCAAATCCCCAAAGTGGTTTTTCTGCTTGCTTCTTTTTTTTTCCCACTTCAATTCTTATAAACTAAATCTGTCTCACAGCTCATACTATTCATGTAGTCAAGATAGATATTCTGATCAGTTCATTTTTTTAATGTTTCAGGATAGCAGATTCTGGAAGATAATAGAGTGTTTTCACATAAATCAAGTTAAATTGGAAGCATTTGGCAACAACATTTCCCTGTGTATATGTATAGAAAAGCTTTTTATCCTCCATCTGGATGCTATGGGTAGAAATTACTATAAATTAGAAGATGCTGTGTTTCTGTGATGGCATCTTTTGTTCTTGATCCTGAAAAATAAGTATAATTTTCATTCATTTTTAGTGTTATGCCGGGATATCACATTTTCTTCACTAAATAAGGTTTGTTTGCTGAAATAAAGGATGTGTTTTATGTTCAGCCTGCCAGAGTGCCCTTTTCTATAATTCAGTGTGACATAATAATAGCTTGGATGTCTTTTGCTTTGCCTATACCGTTTGCAGTATGGGAAAATTAAGAAATCATGACTTTAGTGTTGCTTGTCAGGAAGCCCTGAAACTGCCTCTTCTTTTATATCTTCAATTTTCATCTTGTGCAATTTACTAGAAGAGCAAAAATGTTTTATATTTTGAGAGAAAGTGTGGCATCAAATAGCATATATAAAAGTGCCAACAAAGCTTTTCAAATAGAAAAATTCTGAACTCATATATAGGGTTTTCATGCTAAAGAAGCTTTCAGTGTGAGTTGTATTCTTAATTTAGAAGTCTCCAGCAATTTAGGAGTCTAAAATTTGGATCCTGAACGTAGTTCAGTGGTGGCTATATTTACTATCCAAAGGAAAGTGCCAACTTTTTGCTAGCTTTAGGGAATATGTAGGTCCAGATTCTCAGCAGCTGTCCGTAAACCCACACTGGCTGCCTCACACCTCCCTAAGTACCTTTCCTCTTGTTTTGTCTTTTAAATCTCTCTGCTTACTTAATCTTTCTAAATACTGCATAGAATTTTCATTTGATTAAGGTAGTTTTATGAAACAAAATCAGTATTGAGTTATCCGAGACATTCTCATGATCTATGAGTAGTATAAAGCAAGAAAGTTGCACTTGTGCATATAGTTTAGTTAAACTTATTGTGAAGCTTGGACCCAAACCAGTCTCCTAAATCCAATCCTAAAGTTGTGCAATAGCTGGGATGCTGATCTGAAAATTGTAACTGGCTCAGGCTCACTGAGGATATGGTCAGGTGCCAAAGTCAAAGCCAGGCTCTTCACTGGGGAAGGGAGTGGGCATGGGATTGGATGAGGCTCTGAGCCTCATGATGCCAGCTCACCTTTCCTCTCCTCCTCACGTCTGCTTGTAATGAACAGTCTCCTCTAACTTGAATTGTTCCAGCAGCCAGATGGCATTGGTTGGTTAGAAAAGCATATACTATTAGTGTTAGGTTGTATGCTGGCTAGTGACAGCAGTTGGTCCAAGCTAGTCCATCAAACTGATCAAAAGTAAAATTTTCAGTAGCTTCTCTGAATAATGCGAACATGTAGTAGTTACTAATTTAATCTATTTCTCTTATCTTTTAATTACTGATCTAATTGCTCATCTTCCTGCATTAAAAATGTCACAGTGAGGTAGGAAAATGCTTTTTAATTATTTTCTTGTCTGTTGAAAATGTAGCCTATGTAATGAAGATTTAAGTCCCAAAGACCCTTTTTAGTTTTCTTTCTAAATTACTGACAGTCAGAGCTGAATGTCATACTGAATTTAATCTAAAACAATCTATTCCACTGTCTTTCTGAGATGGGAGAATTAAAAGCCAAAGCAGCGGTGACAGAGTGAAGCCAGGCTTGGAATAATTACTCAAACCCTTATTTGACTTATTTTCATATCTCTTTGGAATTTATGAAGTTATAGAGCATGATCGAAAACACTACAAAGGTCAGTTAAATGTCCTTTACCAGTTATATGGCCTCGTGTATATTCCATGCAATTTTTAAAAAATGCCTTTGTTTAGAGTAGCGTCTGAGCACATTTTAAAATATTTTGAAAGTCCATGGAATGCAAATACTTGCATAGATTTAATATCTTCGTCTCAAGAGGGAGCAATGTAAGTGATTATTTTTACTCTTTTTCTGAAACAGGGGCCTCAGTTAATGATGTGCAGGAAAGGCCTGCCTACTAACCAGGGATCTGTTTATGTGAACATCGATACTGTAAACATCTTGTTTTAGCTTCAACCTATAAGGATCAATGTAACACAAGGAAGAAAAGAGAGACCGCTTATTGGTCTAATTACCTATCTAGAGTCTTGTATTTTCTTTTTCCTTTCTTAATGTTCAGAAAGTCAGTAGTGAAGCATCTTTTTTGGGAAAACATTGTTTAAAATTAAGATAAATGTGTTAATACAGGAAAATCTGCCCATCTCTTATGAGTGGTGTCTGAAGATGTCAAAATATGACAACCATATTTTGTTTACTCTTAGTATTTGTAAGTACTGCATATGAAGGTTACCTGTTAAGTGCTGATTCAGAATTGGTTTACCTGGAACTGGAGTGAGTTACAAATACATTGTGAAACCCCCCAGAGAATCAGGAACAGATTGTACTAGCTAGTCACTCTTTACAACAGTATGCACAAGAAAGAAACCAAACCCTGTCTTGTCTATGTTGAGGTTAATGTTTGAAGGCAACGAAGAGTATTCTTGAATGTGTGGCTAATATTCAGATTCAAAGTGACCCTTCCTTATTTAGCCCTGAAGTGCTTCCCATTTCTGTTTCTAAAATAACTATTACTTATATCGTGAATTAATTACTTTTGTGTAACTCCCCTGCAGAAAAGGAGGCAAATTTGGAGGCCTTTCTCTTTTGCCAGCAGCGCATAAAAGTGATCTTTGCAGCCTTGCTCTCTGCAGAGCTTCATACATCACTCTGTTAATCCAGCCTGGAGAACGCCTCAGGCGTGTTGTATGTAGACTTCCCTGTGTCTAAGGAGGTGCCCTAGGAGTTCTTCCTCCCTTCTGAACTGCCCTGCCAAAATAGTGACAGTTCTAAAATCTGGGTTTTCGAACAGGCCAAGCTAAGCTTTCAGCAGTGCACAGCCAGGTCTCCATATTACTGCCATGTCGCGTGATGATGTAGAGATGAAGTTACCTTGACATGACCATCCAGGACTGTCTGATTCTGTGAAGTTAGTTTTAGCTGTGGCATGTATGAATGATATGAACATGGTGCAGTGCATTAGCTATTGTTAGAAAGATTTGTCTTCATTTCTGGTTTAGTTTCAAAGAATGTAGTGTTCGGATCCATCCTGGCTGTGGGCCACTGCTCAACAGAAGAGTAAAGTCAAAAAGCGCTTTAACTTTTTGGATTTCATTACAGTAAAGGAACATGTATTTTTGGCTTTTGTTTGCCATATAAGTCAAAGTATGAAAAGCATGTTTAAAACGTATGTATATGTATTAGTTGTGTATGAATATGCGTATTAATGTGCATTATCTATATGCATGTGTGTAGGCAAAATTTTTTATGTTCTTACGTGATACAGTAAAAGGCAAGGTGGTGGTGTTGCCCCGGTAGTGGGTATATTAGAAAATCTCATTTTGGCTCTAAATTTATTATCTGTTTTAAGTGGGTAACTTTGTAACTGGGAGTATTACTGAACTTATTTTTATTGCATTCTTGTGTTTGGATTATCTAGGCATATTTTGAATCAAGCATGTGCCCTGCCAAATGGCTAGTGTAGTTTGCCAGCCATGCGGAAAAGCAAAAATCTCTATTTGATTAGGTGCTGACAGATATTTACATATATATTTCACCATTTCCAAATATGTTCATATAGTTGTAAGCACTTCTATTTTTATAAAGCTAACTGTTACTGATCATGCAGAACTGTTAATGGTCCAGATTCAAAGAGGCTTCAATCATTTAAGAGTGACTTGAGAATTTTGTGGCTGAGATGCTAAAGTGTAGTCCAGCAAATGTTGTCTACCATATTATGAGGTTGCCAGAATGCTGCCCTTGCTCATGCAAGGTCCAGCTCAAGGTTGGGAAATGAACCATGTCTTCATCTAATTGTACTCAAGGATCTCTCTCGTACAAGTTTTCTGTGGTCATGTTTGCCGAACACCAATAAAACTGTGTCTCCTCAGCAGTCCCACTGATGGTATTTCTAGTAAGCAACCATAGAAAGTAGTAGCAGCAGCACCTCTTTGCACAACAACAGGGTGGGAGGGATGCTGGAAGCCTGTAATTATGCTGTTCATGTACCTGAGGAAACTCAGACCCACTTCTGGTGATTGAGCAAGCAACTCATTTCTCCCTTCAACACTGTGCCTCTGTGCAGAAACATATTCATTGATTTAGAGAGAGAGAAAAAAGCCAATAAGCGTTATGTGAATATCAGTGAGTGTGATTTTGCGTTGGTCTTTGTTCAATACTTGTCTATGAAAATGTTTGTTTTTTTTTTTTTTTGTTCTTTTCTTCCCTGGATCCTCGTACTATCTCTGTATTTAATGCAGTGCTTTTTATCTAAATTATGTTCTTGGGAATGACTAACATATCAAGAAGAGTTACCATAAAAATGTTGAAGTAATTTAATGCATTGCAGAATTTATTTTGGATCACTGTGCTAGTGTAAGGCAGAACACAGACAGCTGGCTTTAAGTAAAACATTAATATATTGGTATTGGAAGTTAACAAGCCTTTCTCAGTGAGTTGAATAACAAAAAGGCAAAAAATACCTCAGAAGTCAGATTCTTAGAAGAGCAATTTTAAGTTCACTGTTTCCTAAGCAGAGATCTTAGAAAATGTTATTTTGGTCTGTCTCGCCTTTCAGTTTTTCCCTTGGCACTTAGAAAACTGCAGGTCATGTATTATGAACATAGTCTAATATGGAAGTCAGGATCTTGGCTTCATTAACTCCCACCTAAGGAGAGATGCCTCTAGCTGATATGCTCATTCAGCTGGCAGTTTCATCAATTCTGGGAGAATTACTGCTTTTTCTTCTGGTCTGAACCATTAAATTGGTCACTGAAATTGAATCTCAGGTTCTAAAGAAGTGAAAAATCTCACATAACGTGCAGTTTCTATATTAACCAGCAGAAATTTTGTCATAGCCTTTATTTTGATGTAATTGTGATATACAGGTTTTATGAAATGGACAACCCACAGGACTAAAGGTTTCAAGTCAATTAAAATAATTTGAAGTAGGAAGATAAAGCAATATATGCATACAAATTTATTGAAGAGGCTCTTTACTTCCCCTCACCAGGAAAAGTGAGAATCTGCCTTAACTATGCACAACTTGACGTTTTCAGCATCAGTTTTCCCCATTCTTCTTTCTAATCTACATAAGCTTCTTCATGATCAAATGTGAATCTTTCTCTGTGTTTCCCAAATGCACACTACTTTTGTGGGCAAGTTATATGAAACCCACAAGCACTGTCTGGAAACCATTCTGCAATGCATTGACTACAAATGTAGAGACTGCCAGTGGAATTTCTAGAGGTACTTGGCATCAAGCAGAACAGAAAATAAGCTGAAAGTCTCCCTTTATAATCTGCTTCCTGTGCTAAACCCTGTGATTTGAAGTGCATAGGTCCTCTTTCTAATCTGATGAGTCCTGCCAAGGGAGCCTTTATAGTCCAGAATTCCTAGGAGCACTTTCAGTGGAAATATTTGTTCTTATTTTTATTGGTTTTCCCTTTTTATTATAAATCAGATTGTTTTTAAGATAAAGTTTCTTGTATTTTCTTATGTCACTCAAAGCCACTGGCAGCAGCTTCAGTCTCTCCTTCCTTCCTTCACACCCTCTTTATATTCTCATTACCTGGAGACATTTTCTCATCTAATACACAGTTTTCCCCTCTTCTGTTCATCTTTGATTATGTTTTTGGTCACGGTTATTAAGGTCACTCTCCTTCACCAAGTATTAACATGAAGAAGCATTGTTAGATGTCCACTGCAAAAAGACTTACGTTGCAGAAAGATTTCCTTTTGCCCTATTGGAAAACTCCATCTTTCCTCCAAATAAGTTTCTGGTTGAGAAATAAGGCATTTTTTTAAAGTGAGTTATGGAATGTTTGGGACATTTGCAGAGTTAATATTGTTATGCAGCTGTAGCATATTTGGATGTCTTAAAGAAAAAAAGTAGTTTAACTACAATTGCATTATTCACTTCACAGTCTTTGTTATAGCACATAAGGCTTCAGTCTTGACTGTTCAAGAATGAGAGGAAATGAGAGCCGACCTGCCTAGGAATTATGTCTGTAATTAATAAATACAGGGAGGTCTTACGGGTGTATTTGAACAGAATAATTAAAAAAATAACCATGAGCTATATAATCTAGGATGTACGGTATGTAGCAGAAGTATGGTAATAACAGGTTTATGTGTAGAAGACAGATTATAAATGCAATGTCAATGTGTTTATGTAACAGAAAAATGAACTGGAATGTTCATTATTCTTTTGAGGCAGAGTCAAGGCAATGTCACATTATACATTAGCTTGGCTCCATTATTTGTTGGGTATATGAGCTATGGAGGTAACATAATAGATAACTGCACTTTGTCATGCATTTTGATGATGTATTTTTTTAATATTTATATATGTTGTATATATTCTAAAATCTGTGTGTAAGCTGCAGTTGTCTGAGAACACTTACCTGGGATTGCACAGGTGAAATAAACTAACATTTAGATAATAATAGTTGCTAATAAAATTAAGGTGGAAAGCACAGGTTTATTTCACTAATTATTATAAAAATGAATTTTCAAAATAAGACAGACTTTAAAAGCCACATTTCTTTTCTATCCTTAAATGTGCAAGTTTATGGCTAGCTACTCTAGAGACTGATCTTTTCATTCTGTTATTATAGACCTCTCATAATAATGTTGTGGTCCACTATACACTTAGTCCTGGTTGCCCTTCCAGTGCATATAGCAAAAGAACCTTGTCAACGTGCATTTGAGTGCCTAAAATTAGTTTTTAAGACTGGTGTCTGGAAGTATGCTGGTGAAAATGAGTTCTGATTCAGTTGATGAGTTACAGAAGATATACTTTTGCCCTTCGATTTCTTTAAACTTCATCATTTTAATGTTTAGTTTTCGGACATTATGCTTCTTTAATAGTGCCTTCAATTTTAATTTTTCATGAGGAACAGTATTTTAAGTCTTTCGAATTTTATCATATTATTTTTATATTCTTCTTCTCAGTTTCATGTTGTCAGTCCATTTCACTCGTGCACAGTTGGCCATCTGTCTAGATACTCGCCCTTGGAATGATGCTCAATATTGCATACACTTTGGTCATAGTTCCTTTCAAATATTATTTTGTTGTTATCTACTGGTTAGCTGATGGTGAAAGCAGACACCTGTCGATGGGAGCTTTGTCAAAGATCTCTCCAAATAATGAGGGCCTATTGCAGTCTTTTCACAGCAAATTAGAATTTCTTCAGCACTGTAGGTTTTTAGTACTGGGTTTTTTGGCATGGTGCAATATTCTTGTGTGTTGTCCTTGGCTGACTGCCAAGTGTCCACCATGCTGCTGTGTTACTCCCCCTCCATGAACAGGACAAGAGGAGAAAGATGCGATTAAAAGCTCATGGATCCAAATAAGGGCAAGGAGATGTCTTTATAATTATTATCATAGGCAAAGCAGATTTGACTTGAGAAAATTAATTTCATTCCTTTTATTTAATTGCCAATGAATTGCAGCAGAGTAAAATAGTGAGAACTACAGCAAACTGAAACACCTTCCCCCTACCCCTCCCTTCTTCACAGGCTCAGTGGCCTCTCATCTCTTCCAGCTCCTCTCCCCCTATGCCCCACCCAGCCCTCACCAGCACATGGGGTGGGGAATGGGGATTAAGTTCACGATTGTTTCTGTCTGCTGCTCTTTCTTCCTGTGTTCTTCCCTTTCTCCAGCATGGGAGCCCTCCTATGGGATGCAGTCTTTCACAAGCTTCTGTCTTGCTAGCTGTGGTGCTTCAAGAATTTCTCCAGCATGGGTCCTGCCCATTGGGTTCAGTCCTGCAGGAATGGACTGATCCATTATGTACTCTCCACAGGCTTCAGCTTTCTTCAAGGAACTTCCACGTACTCCAGCATGGTGACCTCCATGAGCTGCCTGTGGATGTCTGCTGTGATGTGGACCTCCAGGGACCTGCTTCACCATGGTCTTCACCACGGGCTGCAGGGGAATCTCTGCTCCAGCATCTGGAGTACCTGCTACCCCTCCTTTTGCACTGACCTGGGTGCCTGTAGAGTTGTTTCTCTCACATACTCTCACTCTTTTTTTCAGCTGCTGCACAGCTTATTTTACCCTTTCTTAAATCTCTTATCTGAGAGGTGCCACCACAGTTGCTGATGAGTTCAGCTTTGGCCAGGAGTGAGTCTGTCTTGGAGCTGCTTGGTGTTGGCTCTGTTCAGTGTGGGAGGCAGCTTCTCACAGAGGCCTTCTGAAGCCCCCCTCCCTGCTACCAAAATCTTGCCATATAGTGCCAGTACAAGTATTAAGAATTGGGATATATGATGTGGGAAAATAAGATCCTAATAACAATATTAACAGCTGCAAATAGTTGAGAGCAAAGCTGTTTAATTAAAAGAATCAATGCTCTTCTTCCTTCTGGAAGCCTTTGTTTTCATAAGGAACTTTGCTGCAAGGTAGAACATTTCTGGAAGTTAATTTCCTTTCTTCTATGCTACCTTCATCTCCAGCCCTTTCTCTTCTTCCCTTGGAATTTATTGTGAAGTTTTGCATTTAAGGACTTGATTCACATTGACATGGTATCATGAGTATCCTTAAACATGAGACAGTGATGGAATAGCTCGTGTAGATCACAACTGTGGGGCTTTATTCAATTTGATATGGCACTCCCTGTGCATGCATGTAGGCTGAATTGTATTGCATTTATCCCTGATAAACTAGTGTCACCTATTGAGCAGGAAATTTTGATGAAAGAGAAGATTATAAATGGCTTTGACGTCACTGAGAAAGGAAATTTTTTAAGAGATATACTTATTAAAAATCTCTGACTGAAAGTATCTGTCCTAACTAAAATATTTGCAGTTTTGATTTGTGTCAAACACACCTAAAACCTAAATTCATGGGCCCCTGGGGCAATCCTTGAAAATCAAAGCAATTTTAATACTTGCGTTAGACCAGCATGAGCAGTCAAAAGCAGTGGAGAGAAAACCTCTAGGGCATCAGAATATCTGCTAATGAAAGCTATTTGCTGTCATTTTTTCCCTTTGTGTCCTTACATCTTTCAGACCTACTTTTGTCACATCAAGAAGTCAGTAGAATTCATGTGTTTGATATGTTGCTTTGTATTTGTATAAGTCTTTATTTGCGCTCTTTGTATTGATTCTGCTCTAATGGTTAAGTACTTTTGGTGCCTAAACAAAGAGGGATTTTTAAAAAACTAAAACCGTGTGTGAATGAGAACAAATTAGGAGAGAAGGCTCTGCTCCATCCGTGACACAGAATGATGAGAACAGGGCTCTAACTGTCCTCAGAGAGAAGGGAAGAATGGGAATTTTACAATTTACAAGAAACAGGTGCTGGAGGAAAGACTGCCAGGCACTGGGAAGAACCATGCAGAATGTCATGCCAAAGACTGACAAAATTGGTGTGATTGTGATATTATGCAATATTAATTTGGAAAGAGCTTCAGCTAACTAATCACCCTTTTCAAGTTAAGGCTGCATACTTCATGTTAACTTTACAAGTATCTAGATTTGCTGAAATGAGAACCAGCATGGTCCTCCTTTACTGCTTTTGGGTTTTGTCTTTGAGTTTGGGAGCTCAAAATTTGTCAGTCTTTAAAACTTCTTCACCATATGTGGTGCAGAAAAATGCAACATATCATTCCCTAACTACTTCTCGAGCAAGCTGCTTTGTGAGCTGAGCAGGAGATGAAGGGGTTATAGTGCTTTGTAATCCCTTCCCTTTGGTTCTTTTTGCTCCATGAGAATTCAGGGGCAGATACCAGTGATTTAGTCTTTCCGTTCAGAGAGTGCCAACAATAACTTTAGTTATCACTTTAAAATTTTCAAAATTCAGTACACAGCATCCCAGTATCTCAGAAAACTCGAATACCCTACGGAGATAGTAGGATATGAAAGTATATTATCATGATAGCACATAGTTAACATGTACTGCTGCTGTATTTCTCATTTTTCCAGCCAGCCTTTTAGAATTTGCTTTAATTCTTTCTTATTGTTTCTTAATTTAGCCTGTAACATCTGTGAAAGAAGTTGTTTTCAGGAAGGAAGTGTTTATATTACAGTTATATGTTTGCATTGCTCTTATTGTTTATTTTTACTTTGTAAGCTCTTTGTTTGTTGTCTGTGACCAAGTGATTAAAGCCAGTAAGGGTGGAAAAAGATTATGTGGGAGAAGCTCTGATTTGAGACATTGGCAAATACAAGATTAGTGCCTGCATCAGCCATGGGGTCTTTGACTTTTGGGCCATCTATTTATTCTTTGCATCTTACTATCATAGACTTTTTTCAAAATTAATTGATTGGTACTAGGCTTAATTATCACATTTTTGTTATATCACAGTTATTACTGTGTTACGACAAAGTATATATGTATATCACTCAATCCACAGGATAAAAGGTAGGGTAAGGGGTGTTGGTTTTAAGCCTCTGAAAGACTTGCAGACAACAACCAGTAAGTGCTGGTTAGCCAAGAAGCAGACTGAAGGTGTTTGCTCAATTCAGTTTTGGCAGAAGTTGCTATTATTCAGTTTATTTGAGTTCATGTGTATTGATTGAGATAGTGGCAAGTCTGGCATACTCTCTTTGTTTCCCTGGCACTAGCCAAAAGTGCTTGAATCACATAATTGATACTTTAGCCTACATCTTCATTTGACAAATCCAAAGAGCTAATCAGACATACTGGAGGAATCTGTCAAAGCAGAAGGAGTTGCAGGTTTTTGGGCTCTGTTTGCCTCTAATTTTGCTCTCTTTACAATTATTTGTTCCTCATGATTTGTATGGGGTAAAAATAATAGGGCATCAAACCCTCCACTGAAACCTCTGATTTGTGCTGGTTCACTTGAGATTGCTTGCTGTGAAGGCTTACTGAATTAACTTGGGTGGTTTTCCTCTTGACTTTTTGATTCTGAAGAAATCTCTGTAACTTCTGAGAAGCCTGCAAAAAAATACAGGAAAAGTTACACATTACACACACTCTAATACTGATTGCAGACTGCCATTAATGCTTTCACAGTTTGTTTCATTCCTTATAGTTACCTCTAAAAGGGCAGTTCATTTGAATGTTTTTTGCTTAGGTAGAATAGTAGTTTCAAGACAGTGAACTATAACCTTAAAAAATCAAACAAAAAAAATTTATTAGTATCCTGCACATCTGTTAAATAGACCAGCTTACAGAGACCCGCACTTAAAAAATACATATGCAACACCATGCATAAATGGTGTATGTTCTAGCCTAATTTTCAGAGACACTGTGACAAATGTCTCAGGGAGAAGAAAGAGAGGAATACTGTTAGAAGGAGATATAAGGTTTATAGGCAAGCCTTAAAGCAGTGTTCTGTTTTACTTTGTGTTGCTACTTACAAAACCGAAGAAATTATTTGCTGAAAATCATTCATATCTTCCGGTGTGAGTTTGAAAGAGGGTTTTCCATGGGTGCCAGTAAAATGTCTGAGAGGATGTGCCATTTTTCTGGACAAGATGGTTAGATTATATATTGCAGTATTTTCCACTCAGATAAATCATTAATTGAAGGCAACTTTTGTTTAACGGGAGAAGGCACAAATACAATGTTTCTACTGTTCTACATGCAGTTATCTTTTTGTCAGCTGTGCCACACTGAAGTTTGTAGTGCAAGCAGGAGAAAAGCTGATGTTGAGTGTGAACGTTAGAGTAGGCAAAATGCAGTATTAAACACATAAAATGCCATTACCATGACTCTGTTGGTACCAGTAACTATTTGTAGCCTCTCCTGCTGTAAGTGGAAACCATAGTTTTAGAATACCTTGTTACAAACAGACTGAACGTTTACAAGTGGTTGAGTCTGCCTGTGCAAACAAGCACGTAAGCTGCCTTGAGCAGTGTGGTCTGTCTGTAGCAAACTCAATCAATCTTCATCACTTCCCTCGTGCAGGCTTACTTTCTGTCCTCCTGTATCTTGCCCTCTCCTCATTGGTGCTTCCAGAAAGCTTGTCACTTGGGAATGAAAAATTATTGAGAAAGGTAAAGGTTGCTTTTCAGCCAGCACAGAACTGAGATTCTGAGCCTGCTATATCACCATCTGGCTTCAGATAACAGACAAGGCTTGGTAGAAGGCACTTTGATCCTGAAAAGGAGTGATAGTTAATCCCTGTGGTGTATTAGAAGAGCAAGGGAAAAACATTTATGGTGTTGAGTAAACAAGCCTGGTTTTGACTTCTGAGGAATGCTAAACTGTAATAACAAAGCTTTATGGTTGTTTTTTATGCCACATTTATCTGTGTTTTATGAGATCTCTTGAGCCAGGTCTTATTTATTTTGCCCACATTTTAAGACTGAGAAATGTTATCAGATAGTTGAGGTGTCTGTCTAATTTTCAGACACTTTTTTTGTTTGTGAAATTGTGACTTTTTAGGAAAAGAGCGGGGGGTATTGGGATGAAACTGCTCTGTTGGCTGCTATCAATCTGATCTGAAGGTCACCAGTATTAAGGCACAGGGGAGTTTCAGTACACAGCTGCCTTTGCCTGGGCTGTCCTTCAAGCTAGCGTCTCTAACTGAAGACAGCATTGGTGCCTTTCCATACCAACCCGTGAAGAACTGCTGTAGCACTTCATCTTCAGAGAATTTCCTCTCAACTTCCCAGATGTGCATCAGAAAATATATTATATATTCCATCAAATAAGGACCAATAACTGATGGCAGATACGGTGGGTGCATTTTGCTTCTTGTTGTGGCTTGCTTCCTGCACTTGTTGTGTATGGTTCTCAGAAATTTCCTACATCTCCTGCCTGCTCTCCCAGCAGTTGTTCATGTTTGTAATTGTCAGCTATATCAGCAATCGGGAAGCACAACTGAAATTTCAACAGTTTGACAGTTTAAATGTGACAGAATGACTGTCCTGAATATTTTCCTTTTAAGCAGGTGTTGCATCTGGTATCTTCTACTACAGTTCTTGGTAATAAAAGTGACATGTTAGACCATATAATCTAGGTTTGGTGTTTTTGGTGCTGTTTCATTTTAAGGAATTTTTTTGCTGTGTCCATAGATTTCCCTTTATGGTTCAGTTCAGGTGAAAAGTTGTATATTTCCTGGTAGAAACTGGTTTGTATCATACAGCAAAGGGACAGTTTCCTCCCACTGACAGGTCACAGCAATTCCTTTGTGGATTTAGTGGCACCCAATAGTACTTTGGTAGTGCAATGAGCTAAGTTGTATGGGTTTTACTGTAATGGGTTACTGTTTTAGGTAGACTGCCAACATTTTCCCAAGGAATGTGAAAAAGGTGTAGAGAAATTGTACTTTAAAGTGGTTTATACCTCAGCAAGATTTCTTGACACAAGGAAAAGTCACTTCTTCAGTTCAAGGCTGTTTTCTGAACTACATATAAAAGACCTGCAGAGAAGAGAGTGTGCATGAAGGCTTTGAAGAAAAGGTCAGAGGAATTCTTTATAATGAAAACCATTTGGCAGGCTGCCTGTAGGTGTCATTACAAGCTGTCTTGTGTTTGCCCGGACGCCTAATCTTGGAAACAATTAAGTGAAAAAATGTGAGTAACTTTAATTGTGTACCTGAAAAGTCAGTAAGACAAACTGAAATCTTTCAGCATTTGTAAGATCTTCAGTTTACATGTTTCCACTTTAGCTGTTATAGCAAAACCATTAAATCAAATATGGGAACCTTGTCTAATGTAGGTTTAGTGTTGTATTGCAAGACACCAAAGAGATCTTTTGCGTAATGTTTGTGGGAATTTTTTTTTTGTTTTTTGTTCTAAATAGGGTTATTTTATTCAATACATCAATAACTAGACAAATAGTTATCATGTCTTCTGCTTTCCATTCCTTTCTCTGATAGACTTCTTGATCTTAAATTGACATTTCACTTCCTTTTAGGGTTTAGAGAAAATATTGTCTTCTGTGTTCATATGTATTGCAAACTAGGTGATTTGCATACAATATCAATGCATTATCTGAGAGAAAAAAAACAAAATGTGAGCTCTGCTGGGAAATGAAATCAATTTGTAATTACCTGGTTAATTGCATTTATATTGCGCTATATATTTCACTGCATACTGTAAACTATCTCACAGGACATCATATCTTTTCTGTTTTTTCGTCTGTCTTACAGAATGCTCCTGCAGGAAAGTAAAAGTACTTATTTTGCTTTGTTTGAACATCAGTGGGGTGAGAAGCATGCATACTTGAGTATATGTATTGAGGATAGATGGATATACAGATAGCTCTTTTTTTCTCCTAAGTCAAAAACAATTGTTGATCAAGGTGAACAGTAACGTGCATTAATGCAATTAATGTTTTAATTTGGTTTGGTTTGGCTTTCTTTGTATTAATTTGTAAGCACATGAAATGATTTTATTCTTTATATTGGCTAGTGTCTTGGACTGATTTCAGTGCTTCATCATGATTTTATTTTGTAGGTTTTTTTGTTATTTTATTTGCAGATCTAGCAGGACTACAGTTACATGCAAAAGCCCTATTAGAACACACACATGAAATTGTACAAGAAATCTGCTGTTACCTGGATAGGAATAGCAAGACTTTTCTTTTATTGGTTTCTTCTTTTCTGGTCTCAGATTGTAGTGTGTGTAGCACACTGTGAAACCGAAGAAGTCCATCCCTGGAACAAAACAAGTAATACTGAGGGTGCTGTGTTGCTTTATTTCTTAGTGCTCTTTCCCTTTAAGAGAGAAGAAATTATGCAATACCTTCTTCTACCTCCCTATTCCAAAGAATTCCTTTCTTTTGACACTTCCATATGGCTCTTTGTTCAGCCCATACCAAGATCTTCACTTGTTCTTATTCTCCAGTCTCCCCACTTGCCCCAATCAGCCCACTGTATTTCGACTAGGTTTTGATAGAAAACCTAATATAAATACTTCCTCCTGCCTGTTCTCTTCCATGTCTTACTTGTCACAATGCAAGCCTGTTTTAATGTCTTGTGTAATAACTGAAGACAACCTTGGGATCACTTTAATGTCTTATTTCAGATTTACAGAGAATCCTCTTAGACTGTGCTTAGACTTCTGCTGCTGCAGTCATCCTGCTTTTCATCAAGGCCATTCTCCATCTCCTTCACTCAAAAACGTTTCCTCCATTCCACACAATGTCAAGACATTCTTCAGGTCTTGTCCTTTTTGGCATCAGTGGGTGTTTGGCTGTCTTTCTTCTGACTCTCTCTTGGTTTCTTCAGCACAGAATGCCCTGGCTCTCTCACCAGCTCACAGTCAGATGCTATCAACCACTTCAGTGTCCTTTTCTTCTTCATTCATACCTCACTGAATTATCTTATCTGACTACAATAGTCTGTCAGATAAAAGGTTAACTTGGAGATCTCATAATCTTCTCCAAACAATTTTTGTCTTATTGAAACTAAATCTGAGTGAGTTAAGAGATAACTCCCCTGTTTATTGCCCTGATATCAATTCATCCTAACTATACCTCTGAAATTAATTATGTGCACTTCTCTGGGATCAGTTACACCATCAGAATGCCACTGTATTTGGCTTCCTGGTTTTTCACCCTCTTACAAAAATGTTCCAGTAAAATGCCTTTAGTTCTCAGTTCTTTGAGAGAATTCTTCATTTCAGGAGCACATCTTATCACAGCAAGCACTTCAGGCATCAGCTGAACTGATAAAGAGATAATAAAGACTGTCCTGTTAACTTTTGCATACTGAAATGTATTATTCATCTTTCTTAAAAAAATATACGAAGTGTATATAATTACTAATGGAGATCAGATACCAAAGCTGTTGTTGATGGTATACCACTGAGACTTTTTTCAGGAACTCTTTTATTGACAGAATCCTTTAGTAAGCCACAAAGTTTTATTTCTGTCATAGTTCCTCTTGTGTCAGAGAAATTATCTTTTGAAGGCTTCCCTTCCCTCCTCCAGGTTTCTGTTGCTCAGGTGAAATGAACTGCAACTGATGTTGCTTCTAATGAAAACTCCCATATGTGGGTACAAGTGGATTTGCACAAAACCCACGTGGCAGAATGCTGTCTGAAACCACATGAGTAGAGTAAATTATCGGATATTACTGTCCCATTGTTTGTAAAGTCCTCTGTTGTTGTTTAACTGGGTGGAAATCATGCCATACAAGGCTTTAGTCATACGAAATATTACTCTGCATGTATACATTATTATAGAGTTGAGTAGGGAGTTGAACAACATTCTGTTGTTCTGAAGAAGTGTTTCAGCCCTTGTGTAATCATGCTTATGTACTAATGGCAGTATATTCTTTGTAAAGGCCGTGGGGATAGATAATTATTGAAAATAAAAAAAAAACAAACCAGTATCTCATCCAACATCAGCACTGTAGATCCCTGCAGCATCGCTGAAGGTGAGAAAGACTCATCCGCACATCGGTGGCAGAAATTTCTGCTAACACCATTTTTCAAATGCAGTGATGATTCACTATGTGAAAATGGTCTTCTGTATCCCCTGGCAACTGGAAACAAAATGTCTCTGTTCTTGTCTGCTGGCCTTCAAGAACACATCTGAGGAGTGATTTGTTTTCGCAAGACAATCATGCAACATTAGAAGCCCACTCCCACCCATTCTTTGTAAAGAATAAACAAAATAGGCTATTTATTCTAGCTCTTGATTGAGTTGTAAGGCAATTTTTTTTGCATGACGTGAGTTTTTTCAGATTCATTCTGTGACTTTTTAATGCATGAAAAGTAATATTGTATTTTATGAAAATTACTGTCAGTATTTAATATATAATTGAAATCTGAAGATGGGACTTTTGTTCTCAGAATTTTTCAGATTTCTATAGCTATACAATATCTTATTATTTTTTTGCTTGGCATGATGTTAAATTTTATTCTTTAGTCTGCTTAGAATAAAGAAAACCGAGACTCCATATTTCACAAAACATATAAAAATAAAGAACAATTCCTTTGAGCATAATATATCAAATGAGTGGTGTATCTTTGTGTAGGCAGCTGAAATTCAGTAAGTCAAATGCTTAAAAGCTTGTGTCAAAATAGGCACGAAAGACATGGATTCTTTTTTGTCAGGCTTGTTTCTCAGCAATCACACCCTTTTCTCTTTCCTCCCAGCATCTAGCAATTGATGTTATTTTTAGAAATCATTCTGATAATAATCACTCAGCAAATCTTAAACTGAGTTGTTAAGAGTACTGTACTCATAGCTGGAGAATTGCATGATGATGTACAAAAGGCTTTGACCTTTTCAAATCTCCAGTTTCCCTATTTTGCTTTATGAACATAAAGTGTGAGGGGAAAAAAAAGTCTGGTTTTATCCAGAAGAAGTGCTTAGTGCACAGTTACATTTTGCATTTACAGAACAATGGGTTTCTTCCAGTTTTAAAATAGAGTTTAGTTATATTTCACCCTGGCAATTTTGTGAAGAGTTTTCTTGTGGGAAGTTAGATCAGAACTGATCATTCACTGTGTATGTTCATGTCCTGACTGACTGTACAGTAGTAGCTCCCTTCCTGCACAGTCCATGGGGGAGAAGATACTTTAGTCTTGGAGGAACTGGCTGACTTTGCCTCACAGATTAACTTAGCCTTGCTTATACAAGTGCTCTAAGGTAAAGGTTAAATCTGTGCACCTGAGAAGCAGCAGAAGAAAACCATGTTTCTCTTGAAAAGTATTTAAATTATCATAAGAATTGACATTTGAATTCATTTTATAGTATAAACCATTAATCAGCTTTATTTATAAATAAATTCAAGTGAAACGGCAGAAGTGATCACAGTGCTCAAAATAGAAAATAGAAAATAAATTATCAGTGCTATTTTGATGTTCATTTTTCCCCCACTTCGTTTTTCCTTGTCTTTTTGCTGTTCATTTCATAAATTGAACTTTATTAATTGTGATTCATTACTTCAGGCCCCGTTTATACATGTACATGCCATGCAGGCAGTACCCTTCATCTGCTTGAAATGGGTTGTGAAACAGGAAGATCAGGAACTTGAATTTATGACTGTTGTAAATCTGTTGAAGATCTGTCTTTTTGAAGATCTAGAATGCTGTGATAGCCTTATGTTCAAGGAAGAAAACCCTTTAAAGGTCATCTAGTCCAGCCCACCTGCAGTGAGTTGAAGGGACATCTTCCACTAGATCAGGTTGCCCAGAGCTCTGTCCATCTTAGCCTTGAATGTTTCCTGGGATGGGACATTCACCACCTCTATGTGCAACCTGTTTCAGGGTTTCACCACCCTCATTGTAAGAAACTTCTTCCTTATATCTAAGCTAAATCCATCCTCTTTTAGTATAAAACCATTGCCCCTTGTCCTTTTGCAACTGTCTCTGCTTGAGTCTGCGCTATGGTTCTTACAGACCGTCTTTAAGTACTGAAGGGCCACAGTAGGGTCTCCCTGAAGCCTTCTCTTTTCCAGGCTGATAAAACCGAATTCCCTAAGCCTTTTCTCATAGGAGATGTTCTCCATCCCTCTGATTACTTGGTGCCCCTCCTCTGGACCGGCTCCATTAGATCCATGTCCTTCCTATGCTGTGGACCCAGAGCTGGATGCAGCACTCAAAGTGGGGACTAACCAGAGCAGAGCAGAGGGTCAGAATCACCTCCTTCGACCTGCTGGCCACTCTGCTTTCGATGCAGCCCAGAATACAGTTGGCTTTTTGGGCTGCAAGTGGACATTGCTGGGTCATGTCCAGCCTCTCCTTTTCTAAAACTCCCTTGTTCTTCTTCTCAGGCCTGTTCTCTATCACTTCTTGAAACGCATGAGCTTCCTGTGGGCCCACTTCTCAAGCTTGTCCACATCCATTTGGATGGCATCCCATCCTTTTAGTGTGTCAACCATACCTCGCACCTTGGATGCTAGTAACATTTAAAAATATTTACTAGTGATGTTTTAAAAATAAAGTTCTTCTTTTTTAAGAAATTTGTGGTAAACAGATGGCAATGATAGTATGAATTGTTTTCTACTTTGTGTGATTTTGTAAAACTCCTCTGAAAAATATATATCTGCAAGTAGCTTTTGTAACCATGGTATTTTTACTTAAGTTTAGGTACCTGCCTATAATAGCCTATTAAAAGCATTCAGCAAGAATCCTGTGAAAATTGCAGTTTTCCTTCAGGAAAACTATACTTAGGTGATGAAGATTTTCTGTTGGATTTTTGCTTGCATCTGTCAAAAAGCTACAAAATGGCTTTATTTTTTCCCCTGCTTTCTAGATATGACACTCTCCAATTTGCAGAAAACAAACAAGTAATGTATAAGTCATTTGTATTCACTGTTAATATCTTGTTTTAAAGAGTCATCAGTAAAAGTTGCAAATTTTCCTTATTTTTAAAAAGTTATTAATGGAGTTTTTTTTCATATAAGATTTCACGGAACTCCTGGGACTGAACCCTTGTGTCTCTGGTTATGACAAGGATTAAAACTGCTTCTGGGCACCTGTCCATTGCCCTTCTAATACAGAAACCAATTAGACTTTATACTACCTAAAAGTAGTCCTGAGTGAAAGAAACGGAGCCATTAGACTAGAAAAGATTGAAATCTGGCAGCAGAATTTTCTTCTGATCGTATGTGGGCAGCTTCCAGGCCCTTTACAACATCCCAGTGTTGAAATAAGAGTACTGTATGTTAAAAAAAAATACTGAGAAGTTTTTAAAGGCCATCATCATGTGGTCTGATCACCACAGATTTTAGGGGAAAAAAGTCTGGAGCCATTAACTGAAAAGCTGTAATAAAATAGATAGGCATGGCGATATTGATTTTAGCATTCCCTCAATATTGATTTCTTCTGTTGAAAATGCAGTGTTCCGCAAGTGTATTTTTGCATCTTCAGTGTGTGTGCTAAAAGTTCCTTGTATTTTATCTGTTCCCTTCCTGTATTTCAGTGCAAACTCTTTGCCAAAAAAACATTTGCTTGTATTCTCAGAGCAACCTTCTTTTCAAGATTCTACTTTGTATGCAGTATCTGATGCAAACAGTAAATTGTCCCGCCTTTAAGAGGCATGAAAAAGGAGACTGATGAAATTTTTGTATATAGCTTATCATTCCTGAAATGTTGAGCACAGCAATGGGGTAAGAACTATGGTTCGCCAGGAATACTGTGAGCCAGGTTTTTCAGCCCAGCTCTGCTGATGGACATCATTTAAAGCCAGAGTATTTTTGCTGCCTGCAAAGAGAGATCCTATGATCTCTCAGGGTATTCTTTTATATGCCTATGGATATCAGTTTCTTTTGGAGTTCTTGGGGATTTTAGGAAGAAGTTGGGGAACTAGCTTTTGCTTTTAACTCAGATGACAGCTCATGCCTCGGATGAGGAAGTCACATGCAGTTTGCTCTGCACGAGCTTGCCTCTGGAAGCAGCTGATGCAGTGACAACCACAGGGCCTCCTTGCAGCAGCCAAGTGGTGTTAGCACCTGCCATCACCTCTGTGGTGCTGAGGAGTGAAAGATGCAACAGTGATGCCAAGAAAAGCTTCTGTTTTTACCATAACTGAGCCTACAGAGATTCTTGTAAGCAGTGGCAGCTGCTGAGAGCTAAAATCATAGTGGTGGATTGAAGGGGAAAAGAAGCAGATGAAAGAAACTCAATAGAGCCATGCAGAGACAGTGCCGTCAGATAAGCCAGAGTGCCAGCTGCTTGGTGGCATAACATGAGTACTGGTAAACTCATAGCCTGTAGCATGAACCTAGGAGTTTGTTGAAATGTCTGCTCATTTGCTTTGACTCTTGCTGATTTATTTTTGTAATAGTTCAACCAAAGCTATTTCAAGGCATATTGATTTATCACATGGTGACAGAACCAGTACCTTAAGCTTGCTTTGTGGAATTACCAAACTAAAAGTGTATATAAATACCATAGTGGAGATGTGCAAAAAAAAACCAGACAGTATTATTATTTTAAAAGTGTTTTTCAGTTGAAAAGCTCTTTATATTTTATTGTAGCTAAATGAATGTGAAAGGTGTGTTCAGTTTTTCTCCCTGGTTTCCCTATTAATGTTGAGGGGTAGGAAGAAATTATACTCATTTGTATTCCTGGACGTAATATAAATGAAAAATGGATATTTTATTGCTAATGGCTTTATCAAACGCTGCTCAGATATCTCAGCAAGTTTAGTATATAATTCCATTGCAAACCACAAAAATTAAAACAAAATGCTCAGCTGAGGGCTCTAAAAATAACGATAATGCAATGCCTAAGTACTAGTACAGGCAATTTTTAACTCTTCTATTCCTTTGCAAGTTGTATCAGTTTCTTAAGCAGTGTAGTTTGGTCTCCCCAGACTGCACAGAGCTTGAGGCTGAGAAGTTATGTCAAAATGGATGTTTACTGTAGCAAAATCTTACATATTTTTCAAGCATTCATTATTTGACCAGCTTCAATGTGTATGTATCGTAAGTAGCAAGCTAATTGTATAGCTGCAAGATCACAGCAGCTAGGTAAAGATTTTTTTCAGTCAATTTTGTGTATTTTTATATCTAAATACATATATATACACTATATGTACACTACATATATACCTTAGATATATATTAGATATATTTTAATATATGTATATGGCCTAAAGGGATGGATGTTTACCAAAGGAAGGGGGAGAGTTAGAGAAGGTGGGAACACTTTCAGGTTCAGATAGATGGAGTACAGAAGTGTTGGTGATGGGATGGGTGCGGGAATGGGAAGTGCACAGTAGATGCTGTGCAAGTGAGATGTTGTGCAAGGTGAGAAAGAGCAGAGAGTCTTGAAGAGAGTTTTGAGGTGCGGGTGGATGAAAGGCTGGGCATGAGCTAGCACTGTGCACTTGCAGCCCAGAAAACCAATTGTATCCTGGGCTGCATCAAAAGCAGAGTGGGCAGCAGGTCAAGGGAGGTGATTCTGCTCCTCTAATCCTCTCTGATGAGATCCCACCTGGAGTGCTGCCTCCAGCTCTGGGGTCCACAGCACAGGAAGGACATCAACATCTTGCCCTCTGTTGCTCAAATAGATTCAACTTCCTAAAATTGTTAAAGAATATTACAATTAAAACCACTGTGAAGCAAATAATATGGCAAAACTTACTAATTATTTACCTTTTGTTTCCATCAACATTATATGGAAGCAGTGCTGCAGCCAGGGAAAATGTATTTCAAATTGTAAAATGTCGCTTGCTTCTTCTCTTGTAGTGGGAAAAAAACCCCAATCATGTCTTCCTTGATTTTTAGCAGCAGACACACACAGATGTTTAAAAAGTTTCCTTTAAGCTGTTATTGGGTAATTCAAGGCAGTTTTGAGACTGGAGCCTCTGCATCTAAATAAGTTAAAATACACTGTCAGAAGTGGTTCCATACTGAAATTGTAAAAACCCTTCTGAGAACTGATGAAGAAGTCAGAATAATTGCAATCACAACATTTAGAAAGTGCAAAATAGCTTGTTAAAACCTCAGTGAAATGCATAGCAATTGAAGGCATCTGAATCTTTTTGGGAATCACAGAAAAATAAAACATAGCCTCATATTAAAACACCAGTTTGAAAATCTGGCAAAGTTGCCTACACGATGCTTACAAACTAAAGTAAAGGTAAGAAACAACTGGACAACTGAGCAGCAAATTATTAATAAAAATCAGGTCGGCTTCACCATGTTCAGAATTAAAAAGTAAATTTTGTTAGTATTATGAAAGATTGCCCTCATTTAGATCAACTCTATGATGGGGAAACTACAGTCAGAAGACCTACCACAATATTGGAGGAGATATCGCCTAGATGCCTATGTACTTTTGGGCAAAGAGATACACTGAACAGTAAGGCATGTGTAGTTTTTTGGACATGAGTTTAGTGTATGTTAAAATGTGTACCTTAAAGAAAAATATTCATTAATAGCTAGTGGAAATAGATTTTTGTCTCGAAGGAATCATGTCTCTTGCAGACTAAAAAAAGACATTATGTTGTAAGGAGATCACAAATATCTTTCAGTGCTTCATGGAGAGCAGTGCATTGTATGAGTATCTGAGCATAGGAACTGTTTTGCTGAAATTGGCACCTAAATCCATGTCTGGCTGAAACAATGGCCATCTGTGGATACTTCAGAGGAACTTAGAGAACAACCTATTTTTAGGATCATTTTTTTCTAACCCATCAAGATAATTACTTCCACATATCCAGTAATGTATAAATGTATATTCTGTATATATTTTTGTCCTCATTAATGTAATTGTACGTGCGTTTATTGGTTGTACTGGTTGATATCTGGTCCTTTTTGCCTACAGCTTCTATTTTGGTCCCAGTATACGATGCTGCATAATGATGCAGAACATGCATGTGTGTGTAAGGGAGGGAGAGAAGTCAATTCTGGTATCTGATTTTACCCTTCTCAGTTTAATTAATTGTTACTTCTTTTCTAAGTGTTTCACTTGGAAGTGCAGAAAAACAATGGATCTCTATGCAAGGAAGGTATAGGAGTTGGAGAGAGCCCACAAATTCTTTGCTGATACACTCTTCTTTGAGTGGATGCAGGCATTTTCTTCCAGATTCAGGCTGTGACTGTGGTATGGAGTATCAGGTAGTTACTCTTAGTGCTGTGATGCAGGCTTTGGAGAAAGAACGTGTCTTTTTGACTAAAGAAAAAAAACAAGAAAAAACCCACTGAACCTACTATGTGAGACAACCATCATATTTGCCACAAAGGTGAATGCAGTTTGAGCAAAAAAATGTGTACATTTGAACCTGAAAGATCTCCTGCAAGGAAAGAAAAGCAATTGAAATAGGCAGCCTGCAGATTAAAATCCCAGGAGAGCACTTGGTTCTCTCAATTGCCTGCTGAAAGAGCAGAAAAAGCTGATGTTATATGATATTATTAGGGAAGAATATACAATAACAAAATGTCAAGGCTGGATAGTATAGTCAATGAAGTATGAAAGAAACAATAGAAACTGAAGAGGGAGTAGAGTTTTGCTCAAGGAAATCAGTTCTGGACTGTGTTGTCAACAAAGCATTTGCATCTGTGAAAGCAATGCCCTGGTTTTCATTAGGATAAAAATATGTCTGGAGTTGCATTTAATATAATGTGTCATAGTAGCAGTCCCAACTTACACAGTGACAGTAACTGATGATCCTGCAGTACTCTTCTCCAAAGATGTTAACCCCAAAGTCATTGTCCAAATTACTTTTGAAATTAGATTCGGCTTGTGATGGAAGTGAAGGGGGTTTTTAGAGATTAACTCGAGGTGAATTTGCTGTTTGGGAAGGTAAAAATTGTTTTCTCCTACATATTAATGGACCCATCATCTAATCTCTGTGTACCAGGAAGTTATCTGCCCAAGGAAACTTGTGTCTCTGTTTGTTACGAATTTTGTGGAGGAAAGCAAGGGATAAAAAAAACTGGAAGGATGAGCAAAGGGGAAAATAAAGAGTAGAAAGGAAGAGATATTTGCTATTATTTAAATCTATTATTTATGTAGTGATATATGTGTCATTGTCTATTATGAGAAATGTGACATTTCTATGCTTATGAAAATACTGGTGTTTTCCCTCTGTATATACTCCACTGTAAACCAGAAATGCCTAGATCTCTTTCTTTAAATTTACACATTTAAAAACATGTTTATTAAGGCGTTTTCCTTGCACCAGCTACTAAATTATTTTTATGTTGAGGATTTTCATATTGCCATTTTTCGAAACTGAAAAGCCGGTAGTAATAGTAATTTGTGTCTGGTACTTTGGTATTTTTACGTTTTTGCATTTAATATAAGGAGAGGAGAGATAGGTAACTTGGTCAATTTAAATATTTGAGTAAATTAAGTTTATATTGAATATAAATAAACAATGTGAAAATATAATCTGAGTCTGAAGTACTTCAAACACTGTAACCCCACAACAAATTGTGGAGTGGTTATGCACACTTTACGTTGCATGCTGGTTATGGGCTTTATAATTGATTCATCCTAATTAAAAGGCTAAAAGAGCATCTTTCCAACTATTTTTCAAAGTAGAAAGTTAAGAAAATATGCTTCCTACTGATCCCTCCTCACTGAAAAAAATTACTGTGCAAATTACTAGATTTGGTAGACTTCCTGAGAACTCAGTCTTCTGAAATAAACAGCACTAGACATACAAATGCTGTTAAGTGATAGATCAGTGTCTTATCTTATATGAGGTGGAATTTCCCACTGGCATTTCACAGCTCAGGTGATTAGCTTTGCTTAGATTGTGATAGCAGTCAGGTCTAATCTGTACACCTGTATAATAATTGCTTATTGTTAATCAGTAGATAATTGAACGACTGAAAACTTGCTTGGCCACCTTCACCTCATGTACTAGCATATAAAGAGGTTGCAAACTCAGTAGCAGATGTAATTTATGCTTCAGCCCTGCACTGGGAGCTGCAATAACTCAGGTGGACTTGTAAGCTTTTGGGCCAGCACAACCAGGCAAATGCTGGAAAACAATAGTTAAATGTCTCAGCTTTTAATTGCATTTATTAATAATTAGTAAGAATAATTAACTATACCTTCTAATAAAAGACACATGAAATAGATTTATAAAGTAACCACCTGAATTCTGTTCAGAGACGTTAGAAAATAGGCCTAGCCACGTTATAAGGAGGCACTTCCATTCTTAGTGAGAGAGATTGGAGGTGCTGGGCACAGTTTCTCAAACATGGGGCGGTGGGTAGGAAATGAAAGTTTGTATTGTGTATCTACTGTTTTTTCTTATCTAAACTAATATTAATTTTTCTGGCCTCAGTTTTTTTATAGAAATTTTTTTGCATGAAGTATGTATATTAGCAAAGCCTCTTTGTGATGCTAAATAGTATAGAAATGACAGAAATCAGAGGACTCTGAAAGTGTACAGGAGAGCAGTGCATAGTCTGGATGAATAACAGGATTTCTGATTGTGTCTTTGTTTCTAACCTCCCTTCATAGCTTTGAGCAAATCACTTTCCCTTTGTCACTTCCACGGATAAAATGGGATAACACTTAAGTACAATATTTCATAAAGATACTATGCAGACCCATTAATAAATCCATTTGCAGGTCTTTGATTACCTTCAGTACATCAAAATGTCACTACTGAGTTTGCTGACTGCACTTATAATTTCCTAGCTCTACTCAACTTAAATGATACTTTGTGACATAACTTATGATACAACTAAAACTATCACTCTGAAAGTCAGTTCAACATTCCTTAGTAAAAGCTATAAAGTACACAGATTGTCTTTTCTTCAGTTATTACAAAGATTTATTTGATCTCTAGCTCTAATATCCACTGAAGGTTTTCTCTGTCAGTATTAACTTCTTAGATCAATAAATTGTGATACTGATCTCCAGAGAAGTCAATGTCTGCCAAATACCATTGCAGTGTTTACCCTTGTTGAAAAGCAGTTGTAGCAAATTAAATTGGCTTCTGTCAGTGGACAGTCCTTATTTTATGGTACAATTAACAAGGGTTGATACATGGGCCACTTCCTAGAAAAGATGAGATTAAAGGCAAGGATTTGTACCAAGAAAAATCCGAATTTATGAGCTGAGCTGAAGCTGCTTTCATTTAAAGAACAGTTGCTGCAGACTGGAAGATGACTCTTGTTTTCAAAGGAGCATGTTTTTAACAACGTGCACATACCCGATCTTCCATATTGTTGGAAAACCACTGACTATATTCTCTACTCTGCTGTTAGGCAATTTACATCAGTATGTAGGTTTGTGAAACATTCTGCTCTGAGGCAGATATACACAAGTGGAAGAAAACAAAGCCAAGCCTGTAACTGCTTTAAAACAGCTCCAGAAAGAGCTGCTTTTTCTTGCACTTGGCTCAAATGGTGGTAATCTGTCCTCAAACGGAATCCTGATCCTTGATCTCCAAAGAAGATGTAGAAGTTTGTTCTCTTAGACTTGTTTTCTTCCTTTGCCTTGTTATAAAGAAACTTCCAGATAGTTAATCACATTTTTAACATTGCTGTCCAAGGATAAGTGATTAACATGGCCTAGCAGGGACTCCACGGTACCCATTCAGTTGCACGGGAAGGATGATGTATATTTAGACTGATCAGCTGCAGAAATGAGAATAAAACTTGAGCATTGATCTTTGTAATCATGGAGCAATTGCTGGCAAAATTCTAATAATGTCTGGATAATGTTATGTATTTTAACAGCCTGTTCCAGACTAAAATTGGCCTAAAAGCACTGAAAAAAAAGCTTGCAGGGTTGTTTTTGACATGGGCATGATGGTATTTTTCTAAACTTTTGTTCTGAGAGATACTTGAATTGCTTGGTATTCAGACATTTTGAAAAGATAGTTTAGGTGATTAAAGCTTTGAAAATTCTCTGCCCTCCAGTACACTCAGAGGTTTCCAGTGACACATGGAAAAGGCTCAGTCTATAAAACCCAGCTGTGCATTTTGTGGGTCAAAAATACATATTAAAATGGTAGTTGAACAGAAAAGTAGTGCAAAAATTAAATGTCCTAATTTAGCTAATTTTGCCTAATATTTGTAATTTGATAGAAATTATGTTTATTTAACATTTTTAATGACTTATAGGATGCAATTATAGCGTAATGGCATAGCATCTTCTGGTTAATTTATAAGTAAAACTTACCAACTTTAAGTTGGACTTAGACTGGTGGCTTTTATGAGAACAGAATTGGTTTAGACAACATCAAATAAAAAGTACCTATTGGGTGAATTCCTCACAGTGATATTTTTTTATATGTATGGGGAGCTTTAGACTGCAAAGTACGACTGTGATAAATACACCATGGTCAGTACATTTCGGGGCGGGGGTGATGTTGTTTGAAATTGTTAGTATATCCCTTCAGGAGGGCAAGCTGACAGCACCTCTCAAAGCAGTGATTAGTTTCTAGTAGCTCGAGAAAGAACACTTTTAGTACTATCCCACTCAATTCTCTGCTATAATAAACGGTGTTAGTGCCATTGGATTTAATTAATTTACAAACGCATGGAAACTGCTGTGCATTCCTTAGAGGGGAAAATTACTGAAGTTCTTGGAGGGGCCCCTGTGAGTATGTACATGTGGGCAGCTCTAGTCAGGCACAGACTCTTCTGCCCAATGCTACTGTCTGGCCAGACTCAAATCCTTTTCAGTCCAGAAGCTATGTAGTCACGGTGCTCCTTTGAATATACCCCGTCTCTCAACAGCCTTACTAGTTCAGGCACGGTGCTGCACCAGTGTGACATTCAGACCTGGGCTGGCTCGTGTCTGTTCATCATGGAAGAGCAGACATTTTTCTGAGGTATGTGCGCTGAGATGTTTTGTCAAGCAGCATAGTCATTGTCAGTGCAACTTCTAGTTGCAAATAAGGGCACTTGATTTGGTTTGGGAGCAGCTACTTGATTTTTTTTCCCCGTCTTAGTTTTTTTTCTGTTTTGTGTAAGTTAAAAGACAAATTGTCCTCAGCTGAACTGTTGGCTTTTGAGGCAGAATGCTCCCACAGAGGAGGTGTCCAGTCTGTCTGCCCTTTGAGTTTAATCTAAAAGAGCTATGTTTCACTTCCTTTTGTAAAGATTATTGGCTATTTTTCTTGGTTGAGTGCAGGAGTCCATGTTAAAACTTGTAATGTTTCTGAATACCAGAGCGATCAATTCTACAGAAATATCGGCTTTCTGACATACTGTAATCTCCCTTATTCCTCAACAACTTCTCTGTGTTCCATGTGTTATTAATTATCTGGCTCTCTCTTTCTCTTAGGAAATAATTACCATGGTCCCCTTCTTTCTCCTTTATTTGCATCCCTTTTATTTAGCAAGTAATTGTTGTCTTTTCTTTCTGTTGTGGTGTAACTGATGTGTATCTAATTAAACTCAGAAATTTTCTCAGTAGGTGTTAACTTTGAAGTCTTTGCGCTCTATTTGAGATCTGACAAGAGATTTTGTACCCAAAATTTTGTCTCATTTTTCATCCTGTACCAGTTGGTTGAATAAAATGCAGTGTCTCTACATAATATAAAAATCTTCTGATTAGTGATCTGTTATCACTTAATGGGTGGAGCAGTATTCTTCACTTGCAGAATTTGGTTTTTTTAAAGGGCTCAGAGTAGATTCATATTGATGTGAAAACAGGTATCAGATTAGTTAAACAAGCTGAATTCATTAATTCATTCTACATTTCAATGCTACAGTGTGAAAAGGAGATGCACTTCTAGGCCATGCCAATTTGTTAATTTTTTTTGTATTCTTCATTATATCTTTTCTGTTTTATTGGTGGCTGTGATGGATTTCTTTTCATTTTAGCATTAAGGAGTTATTTCCCAAGAAGTATCATATAATCTAGTTTTCTCCAGAACAGTTGTGGTGTTGTTCATATATTTTTTAAAATCCAGATTTTGTTCTATTAGTACTGTTGCAAATCATTAAGAGCTTCCACACTTCTTTTCATATCTGTCACATCTGTAAAAATGATGACCATGCTAACCAACAGGTTACTGTATTATTACTTAGAGGGAGTAGAGTTTTAGATAATCTTTCAAGCGTTTAGACTTGATAGGTCCATTGAAGTATATTGACTTATTAATAACTTAGGTCTTCCCTGTTTCTTTTCATCTCTCAGGGCTTATTTGTGTACTTGTGCATGTGTCTCAGTCTTTGAATGGGGAATTAATTTAAAACAAAGAAAATGCAGAGTACTTAACCATTAGTGAAGTACTTGAACTAATTACAAGTAAATAAAGTACAGATTGCAGTTGCCTTGTCAATCTAATTCTGTTGGATTCTAAGTGTTGTTTTCAAGCTTTTTTTTTTCTCACAAAATGTAAAAAGTTGTCCATAGAACTTGATTGAAAATGCAAACTCCTGTGTGCTTTTCTTTCAGAGTACAGACATGAGTCCAGCTAGTAGCACCACCTCACTCCCTGTTAGCCCTCTCCCTGAGGAGCCGTTATTTTTCAAGGTACGGTTAATTAATTAAGTACTATATATTGTCTGTTAATTTTGGCTTATCATGTTATCTGGGGTACCGTGAAGTGCTATTATTATTTCTTCCTTTTCTTTAAATTACTGTGGTATCAGCAGATGTCCTGTGTATATAGCATGCAATTTTCAAGGAATACCTAGAATAAAATGTTATTTTTCCAGCAGACTAGAGCTATAAACTGTTATTTATAAGACTGTGCTTTTATCCATTTCATGTGCTGGTGATACATTTTGATATGTGCGTTCCTGTGTATGTGCGTATCATCAACAGATTTTTCTTTGTTTTGTATTTCAAGTACATGTTTTAATGAAACAGTGATTAGTTACTCCAAGGATACAGGAGACATTAAAGATCTGTCAAAGAACAGGTTTGTCATAAATCCAGTGTAAGCCAGAGGCCTGGCATTTTAATTAATTTTAATAATGAATGTTTGGACAATGTCCACAACTTCATTAGGTTTAAGCTGTGAGGAGCAAGTGGCAGTGTCACTTTTTCAGCTGACTTCGTGGTATCCAGCGATGGGATACGGAATGGCCTTAGGCAGAGCCGGGCTCTTGGAAGAGTTCTCCTGAGGCGACCTGAGAGCAGTGCTGTGTGGGGACGCAAAGAAATCACCTTGCCAGTTGTTTGGTTAGATAAAGAAAAGGGAACTTGTGTCTTCAGCAGCATTGACTCAATTGTCATAATATGGACTAAGTTACACTGACAGGAATATCCCTTTTCAAAATTCAAAATTTTCCCTCTCCTAAGTTTCCACCTTCTGTTTGGATAGAATAAGTTACGTGAGTTGTGTTTTCAGTCATTTGGTGATGATGTTAAATTAAAAATGAGGAACTGGAATTAATAGTTTGTGTCACTCCTGCACATGCCCCCAGCACAGGAAATACCGGCATCCTTCAGACCTGGCTAACTCCGGAAAACAACACCGTTTTTATTTTTTCCATATTTTATATGTCTGTGCAAGACTTGTAGCCTGTAAGTCATAATCCACTAGCTGTTCATAAACAGCTGATTCCTATTACTAGAGTGCCTGAGGATTGTGCTTGCTCAGTTGTTTCATTAGTGGAGGTACAAATGGGATATCAGTGGTCAGCTGTTCACTGATTCTCATTCCTGTTCTGGGATTTAACATTTGCAAGACCCCTGTCCCTCAGTCACATTTGGCTGAAATTGAGCAATGTTGTGCCAAGATACTAGGGTGCGCGTGTTTTTTCCTCGGGACACCACATTAAATGCACACTGAAGTCTGGTCAACATTCTGAGTCAGATTCAGTAGTTATTGTGCCTCGAAAACCACTAAGATATATCACATAAAAAGAAACGGGCTGCTCAGCACATATAAAGGTGTAAGAGGTAAGAAAATCTAACTTGAAAAAGTACAATGAACTCTCATGCTGAGGTAAGCAAATGCTGCTCTGTTTGCATCAGGGATGCTCTGACAAGTACATTGTAGTGCCTTTATTCTTAAAGGAAATGGTGCTTGTATAGCTCAAAATGGGTTGTAAATTCCTTACTTGAAGTGGAATAGTTGCTCTAATAAAACAATGAAGATATTTTTCATATTAAAAGTCTAGTAGAAAATGATACAAGAAACTGAAAAATAGGGCAGGGAGCATTATTTAATCTTTCATTTTCAGTCAGTTTTCAAAACAGGAAACATTTTCCTTTGAAATTCAAGTAAAATAGAGGTCAGACCAGGAAAAAGTCAAATACCTCTCACAGCCAATGCCCTGTAGTAGAAAAAAAGGAGTAATTTACAATGTGATAGTTGCTGTTATTTCTCTTTTACTCACTCCAAGAGAGCAGTATTGTTCCAGTAGTAATGTGAATAACAGGTTTTACAAGACCAAATACTGTCAGTCAATAATATTGGCTTTTGATGATGCGATGATGCATTTCCCTTAGCAACATGATAATAACCTTTCCCACATCCTTGCTGTAGAAATGAAGATTGAAAAAGAAATTCCATTCTGTGGTTCTGAAAACACAGGTGAAACAAAGCAGGGCCCTATAAAGTGCCTCTCTTTGGGATGGTTGAGGATCTCTGAGCTAACGAGCTTTTATATTAGACTGTGAAATGAAACCCAGCCCCAGTTCTCAACCATACCAAGAAAGAGAACTGTCCTTCCTTGAATTTTAACAATTTGCCTCCATTTCTGCATAAAGAAAGAGGGCAAATCCTGTCATCATACTCATATTTTACATCCAGCTTCACCAAAGCTGATGCCTGTCATTTTTAATCCCACAGGATATGTACTGTATCGATATGGAGACCCTAAGCTTGTTCAAAACATTTTAAGATGTTGAATTTAATCTAATGAAAGTTGGAAACAAAATTCCCTGGGAGTGCTTTGCAGGTTGCATCTCAGCTCTCCTAACACTGAACTCAACTACCATTCTCCCAGTCTATTCCACGTGCTGTAACATGCAACACTGCCAGAAAGATGCAAATCACATGAGACCATACTCAGGAGTATTTGGAGGAAAATATTTTCCAGTGCAGCAAGAGATACTCCACCTGGGTCCATCATATGCTGTTGTTTTAATTGAATCATTGTGCTTTTTTTACGTTAAGATTGTACCGTTAAAAGAGCATAAGTGATACCTAGCAAAAGGAATAGAAAACAATTGAGTAAGAAATAAAGGTAACTAACTCCAGTGCTATTTAATCCTAAAAGCGACCATGAGAAAATGAAAAGATAAACATATCATAAATGCCATTCAGCAACTTTTGCTCCATAGCTGTTGTAAATAGTGAATTTTGTTTTCTGTGAGGAAAGAGCAACTTTACACAACAGCCAGAAGTACACACAACTTTGTGTGCCTTTGGGTTTCCTTCTCCCTATGGAGTTAGTGACACACAGGTATTCAGAGCAGACAAAAGAATGTCTTTGGTGGTGGTTTTGAACTTAAACTCTTCTATAGGGAGGATCTTCCTTTGAACAGAAATTTATTCTTCTGTCCCTGTATAATATTGCTTGAAGAATTAGTTCCCTATTTTGTGGGGAAAAAGTTGTGTCACAGTTGAAAAATTTCAGAATTAAGAATTTAAAATAGAGCAGAATGGTATTTGTCATGCAACTTCAGCTCAAGTGTTATTCTGTGTTATAATAGCAAAACTGTACCTGGCTCAAATGTGAGTGACTTTTAATTATGACTACTTATATCTATGCTCATTAGCTGGAATTAAAAATAATCCTGCCTTTCATTTAGAAGATAAGTGAAGGAGGGGGTATTTCTAAAAGGTCAACTTACCAAGCAATGTCTCATCCATTTTTCAGAACCTGTTCCTTTCTCCTACTCATTATACTATGCTTTATTCTAATAGTATTTTATTATTTTTAAATTGTTCTAAAATATAGTGACAGCCTTTTAAGAAGAGATATATGACATAAGATATCTAATATTACCTAATTATACGTTATCTATTATAATGAGCATCAATCTCACTGGTTATTACCCACAACCAAGTTGTAAATAATAACCATAAATTTATTATAGGAATGTTTAATTGTGTTTCAGTTCTATGATTAATCTCAACCACGCTTTACTAATTGGCATTAAACAAAAGAAAAAAAATTCTTCCATTCTTTCCTTTCTTCTTTGAGGGAGTTGAGAATTTCCTTCAGCATTTATTATCTTACTGTGTTCTGACTTATGTAATTAATACTCTTCATGCAAATTCCCTAAGTAAGAAAATGGAAGTGCCTGCACAAGCAGCAAAAGCGAACAGTCCTCAACAGTGTTACCACTGCTGTAGGTCTGTATAGATCTATACTAAATTAGGTCTGTACTTACAGTTCTGCTGTTCATACTGCAGCTCTGGCTCTGTAAACATAGATCTTTGCAGTCACTAATGGGCACAACTCTGTCAGCTCATGACATTTGTGCATACAACTTAGCAAGAATAAATTTTCCATTTGGTCAATAATCAGATTAATAGTTTTGCTCCGGATGTTTGGAATAATCAATATGACAGTCGCAATAGTGATCACTGGTTAGCCCAGGAGACTTATCTTTGAGAGTGTGACTTTATATATCCAGTTGAAGAATGAGGTCATTTCCTAGCTTAATCAGCAATGATGACAAAAAAATGAGCCTATACTTCAAAAAGCTTCTTATGCTAGTTAACACAGCAGGCATATTTACCCTTTCTACCTTAAATGCACTATTTCCTATATTTTAAATATGTGCTGTCACTTGTTTCAGTAAGACCATTTTAATGTATTGTTTCTTTTGGTTTTTGAAACATACTCTGAAATAATCACATAGACATTATGACCCATGGGCCAATACAGGTTAGGGTTCAGTGATCCTCTTTCGTGGGCTGGGGGCCTCATTAGCGCTTGTCCATGTCCTTCTGCCCTCCACCTGAACTTCTCCTTCCTCTGAGAAGCATGTAAGTTCTGAAGCCTCTGTGTTTTTTTTTTTTTTCTTTTGTTTTGTTTTTGTTTGTTTGGTTGGTTGCTTTTGGGAGTTTTGCTTGTTTGTTTGTTTTTGTTCGTTATGGAGATGATTCTGGTCTTTTTACTAAAGTGAGTTGAGTTATACAAGTAGGACTCGTGCAACCCCACCTCTATTAATCTGCTGCCCCAATCTCCATCTTATTTTAAACCAGTCTGTCACCATTCTTCAGTGGTTTAATCAATTCCTCCCACTTTTTAATTTTATTTGCTGTGTCATTATTTGCTTTCTTTATGACTCCTTATGTCTTACTGGTGTAGCACAGACTTTTACAAGTCATATCACCACAGCAGCTTTCTGCCTTTGATGAAAGCCTTCAATTTTGTAATTTCTCAAAAAGATTTATACATCTGATTTGTTTTGCAGTTCTTATCATCCTAGTACATGAGATCTGCAAAAGCCCTGAATTTGTTCTGGAGGCAGGAGTGCGAAGTAGGTATTATGGGTCCTGTTGCAAGAAGCATCTGTGTATCTATTCACTCTCTTTTCCTTTTCCTTAATAGCTTTGTGCACACTTTTCTTTAGGAACAGGGCTCTGGCAGCAAGCCTATCTGAGTAGAACCACATCACCTGTTTCATGAGTAATATTTGCATCAGCTCATCCAGCAGGGTGTGGATGTGGCTATGAAGTTGTCTTCCTCAGCTTTGACTGATGTGAAATGGAGTGCAAAAGAATAATATTATCAAAATAGAACTTAATAAAAGAAAAAAAATTAAAAAACCCCAAACCAACAAACTCTCCTAGTTTTCCCCTGACCTAATAATTTCTTTCAGGTGTAAGTTTATCCTGGCCATCAAACTGAGTCTGGAAAACAAGCTGTCTCTCTCCCAACACATTTTCTGTGTCTGCCCTTGATTCTGACTTCTTACTCTTGGTGAAAATGCATTACATTTATGGGCAAAGTTGAACAAGTCTTATGTATTTTGTGTGTGTCCATTGAAAAAGCTTTCCTGTGCACCAGGGAGCCATAAATAGCTACCTCTTCCTTCAGGTTTATAAAGGAGGATATACACTAGACAGCAGAGCTACTGTATAATCCAAAAATACTGCTATACAAATTTATAACTCACTGTATGTGAGTTAATCATTCAGATAATGTTACCACTTAGATACTTTGGGCTATTATACCTCCCTACATGGAAGTATTTGATTTAGCTCTCTTAGGGGACATTGAGTGAGTAAGGAGAAACAAATAGACTAAATAAGCAATTTTCCAAAGCAGAGTAAAGACCAGGACACTTTAATGAAGTGTTAAAAACCAGTCTGTAGGAAAGAGTGGACTTAAAACACCTCAATGGATATTCTTTTCTGAATGACTGATGTATAGTTAAGGAAGATTTTATCACCCAGACAAAAGTAGTCTTGAGTGCCTGTGGTTAATCTATACCTGCCAGACTTCATGTATGAAGAAGACAGACAAATATTTACACATTCTGAACATAAGATGGCATTTCCTGCAATTACCACTTCTTTCAGGGCTTGCAGCTCAAAGTCTAGTCTGAAAACAAAATACTTCAAGAGAGGTAATAGCTGAAGGCCCTGACACATGAAATGTGGGATCATTCAAGAAAACTTGTTTGAACTCAGTAATACGGTTGTCCTGGTACAAGGATGTTTTACAAGATTTAGATTTCCTCCCCTTTATTTAAAAGAAAAGATTACTTTTTGTTGCAGGGAGTGTAGGTACAACATCTGTTAACTTCCCAGTGTCACTGTTATAATTACTAAAAAAATTAGGAATGAGACTGCGAACAATGCCTGTATTATCTGATTTCTTTCTGCCTCAGTGCCTTGGTCATAGTTTCCTTTCTTTCCCAAATTTTGTGGACAAGCATTCTCTTTTAGTATGTTTTGCTTAATTTGTTGAAACTTTTGTCATAGCATGATGGTTAGGTCAATATTTCAGAATTGTAATCCATGATCCTAGGCATAATTGATGTTTTTAACGCCATAAATTCAGTGAGTTTATTCAGTGGGGCACATACAGGAAAATGATTAATGTAGATCTTATTAAAGTCTCCAAAAGCAACCAGAAACACAGATGATGCTTCAACAAAGGCGCGCAGAAGGATCATCATTACTTTTTTTCAGTTAACAGGGTTTCCGGCCTTACTTAAAATTTGATATAATCAGTACTAGAAGGGTAAATATTGGGTTCATTCAGATTCCTTCCCTCAGGCAGACACGTGCTCACAATGCATACCTACAGTTTTCCCTGCTGAGTAATCTATATCTAATGTTTAAAAGTCATAAAACTTGTAACATTATGGTTTGCTGACAAGATGTTATCATGAGGACTATGAAAAAAGATTTTCTTGAAACTCCACGGGAGGATTTTGATCTACTCAGTAAGAGCGCTTAAAGTTCTTCATCTCAATACATCTCAAATCCTCCCTTGTCTAGGGACTGATAGGCATGAAGTAAATCTGGGGGAGTACCTTGGCATGATGAAGAATCCATTCAGTGCAGGTGGCTTGGGTGCAGCTGCAGGTTGAGCTCTGGGGAGCAGGAGCCTTTGCTTGTGAAAGGGCCTGGGGACCTTTGGCCCAGGCAGATGACTGGACACCGAGGGATACAGCAGCAACAGATGACTCCAGACTTTCCTGCCCTTAGACTGTGAAGGTATAAAAGCCCAGGGTTTCTTTTTTTCAGGGTCCCTCCTTGGAGACACACCATTTAGAGCTGTTATGTAGTTAGTGCACTGTGGTTAAATTATATTAAAGATCTGGACATCTGAGACTCTACTGTAGGAAATGTGGTCTGACTGTGAAGTGTGGGGTCTGTAGCTGTGAAGGGGCCTCGGTCCCAGCTCAGAGAGTGTGACAGTGACTGCCTGGGTGGCTCCTGGATGCTCAAACAGGGAACTTTCTGTAACAGGCATTTGTAAAATATGATGAATTTATTTTTAGTGAGCGGAATTACTATTCTAAGAGGTTTGGAGTAAAATTCTGTTTAAATCAATGACACAGTGCCCACTGCCTACAGTGGCATGTGCCTTCAGGTCATGGATGGCATGGGTTATGTCAGAGGCATCAGTTACTTTAGAAGTGACAATGTTAATCTGTGTTGACCGTTTTAACCCCAGCAGTTATTTTAAAGGTGCAAATGTAAAACCATATTGACCAGCCATTCCAACCCAAGAGTATTTTTTTTGTGGTTGTATTGTCATAAATGAGATAAAACTTGAGTGTTTTCATAAACTTCATTCCATGTAGTGAAAATGTAAACTCTCTGCAATTCAGGAATTAATTTAATAATAATGATGATTCACTTTCCCGTATGTGTTAGAGCAATATATGTTTTCTTCCTAGAATAAATTAAAAAACCTGGGGACTTGAAAATGGGTTTCCTGCATCTCAGATGTGTATTCTCACTGTAGCAGGTGGTTTCTCCCTTTCTGGCCAATGACTGCATTTTTTTACCCAGAAAGTCTCTGAAAGATATTTGCATGGAAACTTAATGTGTTTTTGACAAAAAGTTTTGGCTTCGTCAAATAAATGATTTCAAATGGAAATCATCCAATCCTTGACTCTTCTAATAAAACAAGTATGAATGACTTTCCTTGTATTGAAATAAGTAATGTTAATGACCCAGCCACATTTTCAAACATAATCCCTGTAGGAAAATAGGAAAACTGTAGAAAATAGATGGTTGGTGTTTTGAAATTCTTATCAAATTGAATGTCTCAAAGTATGACCCTAAAAATAAATGACTGATTTTGATAACATTCACCTGGAGTTTAAAGCGACAGATATTTTGGTGAGCAATTTAGGCCTCCATTAAGGAGTGGCTATATTCTGTTAATTGTAATCACCTGAAATTAAAGGCAGGGTTTAATTGCTGAAACAGAGACACCTTGTACCACTTAGGAAGCCCAGTTATATGCTGCCTTTCCTCTTGCTAACTCTTTAGTAGAGCAGCGAAGGTATTGAGCAGAGATGAATACTGTGGTTTGATTTTTCTTGGTTTCTTTTCCGTTTGAGTTTATTGTTTGGACATGCTGTGTCTCGTGGTAAGTTTTAAACTCCTTTGCAAGCCACTTGTTTATACTGAGCTGTGTAATTTTACTGAGGAATGTGGCTTTTCTGGGAGGCTTTGATTGCATTGTACAGCTGGTGACTTACAGTGTTTGGCTGGGACTTTTGAAGTGCTCTTCCTCTTCCCACTGACCTTTGCATGGTTGTATAGCATTAAAGCTAGTTCTGTGTGAAAAGAAATATTTCCCTTTGCATTTAAAGATTATAAGATGGTCGTGTTGGGGTAAATTTTTTGTTTCTGAACGGTGTAATGTACTCTTATTTTAAGCCCTAGCATGTGCATTCCATTTACTCTGTGTCCTTCTCCTTGCTCCTGGTACAGTTCAGTACTTTGATGGTTGGTAGTGAAATGTATTTGAATGTTTAAGGTGACCTTTTAATGCCTTATCATTTGTTTAGGAAACATAAAGTTTTCTTTTCCATTTTGACACAACTTTTTAAAAACAGGACAAGTAAAAGGGTACCTTTGTTTATTGAAGTGTTCTTATACGTAGCTGTATAATCTGGCTCTTAATAGTAGTCCAGAAAAGTTATGTCTCTTTACATGTGTGGAGTAAAAAATCTATTTATTCAGGTTTCTTCATTTATCAGAGATTAGTAAGAGTTCTGAAAGGCATTGGGGATAGAGACAATGTAAAGCGTCGGTTTTAATTCTTTTTAAAATGTTGAAAACTTAGTCTCTAGGCTGTGGGTGTACTGCATTGTTGTCATGGGGAACATGTATAGGAAAATGCCATTCCTACTTAAGTATCTTACAGATAACTTTGACAGTTTAAAAAACCCCCACACTTGTAATTTTTAGAAAATATAAATTTATGAACGCTTTTTAAATAAATGGATGAGGATATAGTTCACTTAGAAATTTCTGTTTAAAAAAAGGGGAGGGGCTAAAGGAAAAAAACCACTGCCTTCATGGTTGAAGGAATTGATAATGGGAGGGACGAAAAAGCCCCAAAACAGACTTAATCACTTGATTTTGTCCTAGTTAATAAAGAACTAAGTACTCAGCAGATCATCTGACAGAAAATCAAAAGGAATACATGAACTAGGGAAGAGACTTCTTTTTTTTTTTCCTTCAGATTTGATATCTTTGAGCAAGGGTGAATGCTACAGATGAGAAGAAATAACAATTTTTTAATTTGGATAGTATTTTCTAAGTGTTTTAAACTTGTACAGCAATGTGGTACACTGTTATGGGTAGCCTTGTGATAATTGTGTCATTTTGAATATGAGTTTTGAAACATTACATGAAGATTAATGAGGTTGTAGTGGAAGATGGTTTTCTTAAGGCACATGTCTGATTCCCAAGTCCCTGTCTGTAAAACTTGATGTGTTGGTTCTCGCAAAAGGCAGATTTCCTTTGTGATAAAATGATCAATTCATAGGCTCTGGCTTTGTAGTAAATTTTGAAAAGCTTTCTATCTTGATACGACCAGAGAACAATGGAAGCTTATGTCCAAATAATTGTAGCTTTCTGTGGGATTAAGATTAGCAAGGGGGTTGTGGATCAGGGTATGATCAAGGTATGCAAACAATGAACGGATAGCTATCTTTAAGTACAAAAGTGGGTATCTGAAAAGAGATAGGAGAAATCCTTTTCCATTAATTCTGAGTAGTTCCGTTCCTAGACAGCAGATGATGAAGTTCCTTGCTGTCAGCAGTGTGGTTGTAGTATTTATTTATTTATTTAGTATTTACTCTTGTAGTATTTATTCTCAGCAGTGTTATGTAGTCCCAGTCCTCTTTGAACAGGCTTTCAGTCCCCTAAAGGTTCTATTCCTCTGGTGTCTGATCTTCTCTGTTGCTTGAAATCAACATTAGCATTTTCTGTAATCCTCATATTTCTTGATGCTGTCAGTAACCAAGAAAGGAATGAACCAGTGTGACTGATTGTTGTTTATTTTGTTTTTTTTTTTCTTCACAGTGAAGTTTCTGATTTAAGTCAAAGGGAGAAGCACATGATGCTCCACAGCCTGTACAGAGCAAAACTTGTTTCTGGTGCTTTTAACAAGATGCCTAAATTGCCAGTTTATTTCAATAAGTCAGTAAAAAGAGGTAAGGCTCAGAAAAAAAATAGTTTACCTACAGCTGAACCAAGGGAAAAATCAGGAATAAGGAATAAATACTTCTTATAAGCAACATGACAAAAATATTGCTGAAGTTTTTTGTTTACTTTTCACTAAAATATTTAGCACCTCACCTCTTTGACAGACTACATCAAATTAAAAATACTTAGGAAACAGAGACTAACTGTAACTCTGCAGTGTGTAATTATGTATTCTGATAAAAAAGATGCAATAAAACATAGAAAAAAACAAATAGGAAGAAAATAGGAGAGAGTGAATGTTTAAAGTAGTTATTTGGCATGCCAGTGTTAAAAAACTTAGGAGTTTCACACACCAAAATTACCAACTTTTAGTACTATGAGAAAAAAAGTTTAAAGATATTAAATACTGCTTTCAATCTGGTATTGCAGCTGTGAAGTAGGATGAAGTTGGGATACTGCTTGAGAGGGGAACTTGGACTGTAATGCTGACTTACTCTTTCTGACTGATTGTTTGGATTGCTCTAGGTCGGTTTTCTTTGGTCAAATTTTCAGTCTCTTTGGCTGTGGGTCTTTCTGTGTTTACAAGGTTAATAGGCCAGAACCTCTGTACACGCACTTCTGGATGTGCGTTTGCTGCTTTGTCCATAGTGAGCTCTGCTCGCTGAGCAGTGCTGAGAGGAGGGATTTTGTCAAATTGACCACTTGAATGCAAGTTGCTGTATCAATACAGAATTAAATTTGGATAAGAAGCTGTTTTCCTCGGTTCCGTGGAAATGTCGAACCTTTCAGTACACTCTTGTGCCTGGTAGGAAACAAGCAGATCATAAGCCGTGTCATTTGGTCACCCAGGGCTGTAAGTGGCAAAGCCTTTGGCTGTGATAGAAGGGTATTTGTCATGATTAGAAATTACCAAAATGGTACTTATGGCTTCTTGGTATGTTCCTTATTTTGCGTTATGCTCTGCTGTATTCTTGAGGGTGATCCTTCAATTGCAAGTTGGTCTATATGATGTTTATTGCTGTGTTTATAAACATTTTGAATGAATAATATATATATATAGGCTTTTAAGTTATTAATCCTTTAAGCCTTTTGCTTCAGTCTCCTGTTTTGAATATCTTTATCCTCTTCCCTTCTACAACCACAGAATGGTTGATTTTAGTATTCTTCATTTCCTTAGAGATGCATGAGGATGAAGGCAAATTTGTTAACGAAATAATTCCTTATCATGACAAAAAAACCTCACAGAATTATCTGTCCATAAATTAAACCAACATTCTATTGAGCTTAATCTGTTTTATAAAGAGATATGCACCTCTTTGACAGAAAGAGGTCCTTAGAGTAAATGAAAGTAATTGGGAAAAAATTAACAAATGTTATGAAGCTGTCTTTTTTTTTAATGTGTTAGTATTACAGTCATATAAATGCTACTCACATGTCAACTAGATATCTTCAGCATGCAAATTTGATGTGACTGATCATCATAAATATTAATTAATTCTGAGGTGCAGGGTATCTTGCAAACACTAATGCTCATAACACTCCTATAGGGTGAAGAGGAATTATCTTCCTTTCACAGGAGGAGGCTTGACATATTTGTATTGCTGATATTCCATGTCATCCTGGTCTCAGATTGGGGAATTGATTCTGCTTTTCCTGGTTTCAATTTCTAGATATTAGTAATTCCTCGCTGCCCTGTGTCTTACTCAAAGGGCTAGTATTCCTACTCAGAACAAGAATTCTGCAACTTCTTTACTACCCAAGCTGTGAAGCCAAGCCCACTCTGCAAACACATCCCTTCATTCACAGTCACACGTAGGAAAAGATAATTTCTCTTTAAGTAAATAAGTGGTATCTGAAGAATATTTGTTATATTTTAAGATAACTTCCATTTTACTAGAGCATTAAACAGAGGAGTAATTCATACTGTGTGATACTTCAATTCTCTATATAATATTGAAATTGTTTTTGATTATAAATAAGAGTTGGAAAGACAAGTTGAAAAACAGTGTGTTGAACCTTACATCATATTATTGAATGGGAAACGTAGTGTGTATAGTTCTTTATTTTCTATTTACGAAGTCCTTTCCATCTTGTAAGGAAGTGAGTTTCTTTTTTTTATTTTCTTTCTTTTTTCAGTTTTATGTTTTTCCTTTCTGGGAGCCTGTACACCAAGGACTTTAAGTGTGGAAACATAAGTGGTAGGCATTTGCTAAGAAAATTTAGTGGCTCCTCTGCCACAAGGAAATGAGGCATAAGTGTACATTGTTATTCAATCCCTGCTCTAATATTTTTTTGTGTGTGATTTATGGAAATCATAACTGCTCACCTGTACATAGAAATGTCTTGCACACCTCCATGAATCATTCAAAGCAACAGTGCAAGCAAGCTTCCTGATGCAGTTAGCTTGAAAGAGCAAATGTTCTTCTGTGATACATCTAAGAGGTTGCTGTTTGACTGTCCAACTGCAGCAGCCTCATCCTTTCAGGCTGTATTGGCAGTGTGGAAAAAAATAAACATAAGAATGTGAACTGGAGTGCAGCTGATTTTGTCAGGTTCTTTTGTGCCTCTGACTGTGGGTGATTTGTCAGGAGAAAGTTAAGAAAGACATAAGTGCAAGCAAGGTGGCATTTAGTGACAATTAAAGCATAATGGCAGAGAAACAAGTAGACAAGAAACAGGGGTTTGACTTCAGTCAAAGAAGAGATCAAAAGCCAACAAAGCACTGGTTCTGTGTGTGTGGTGATTCTGTAGGCTCTTGCAGGCCAGAGGTTTGGGGCTTGTTGTTTTGCACAGCAGGAGTCAAAGGAGGCCTGAGCCCTTTAGTTTCTGTCTTTCTGGGCAATCGATCATGCCAGTGATGTCCAATTTAAGATGGGTGAATGGATGGACAGATGAATTGATAATGTCAGATGGACCATGCTGCTTCTCTCCTCTGTAATGAATGAATGGTGCCTCCCTAGGTCCATTCCGAAGCCTAGGATGTTCACTGTGTGTACATGCAGAACTGACCTATAGTTCAGTCCAGATACATTTAACCTGACTTTTCTACATCACAAAACATAAAGTGCTGCCAGGGAAATGCATCAAAGGGTTCAGCTGAAAAGATACCCCTGCAGATATAAAGTATACATAAACAGTGCTGTGCAACTTTTTGTACTTTTCAACCATACCAGCCTAATCAGTAGCTTTTTTTTTTTTTTTCTCCATTTGAGAGGTAGTTTTCATAAAATCAGTTTAGGCTTAAGAATGGTTAACGGAAGTTGGGTTAAGGAAGTACTATTTCTTTAAATGAATCAAGTAACATCTTACTTTCTCAGTATGTGGCTGTTATGGGAGTGAAAAAAAGCCACCTGACTGTCACACTGTGGTTAATGGAGCATTAGATTGTTGAGCAAAATTGAGCATTTGGCAGTGTAACCAAAATGTTTACAACCAAGATGTTTAGTGGAATTGGCCAGTTGTTGGGTTAAATCAGCAGAAGCCATCTTTCTTTGCCCTGCATGAGTTCAATTTATCAGGTATCTCTTTCCATCTGTTTGCATTTTTCGTGTCTTAAATAACAGCATGTTCATAATTTTGTCTTCTTGACTCAGTTTTTTTTCTCTATGATAGCAACTCCCACAGAACAAAATTTTGCACAAAATAGCACATGGCTAACACCAGAAAAATATCTCCTCTATAAATATTTTACCTAAAAAAGGGTTCAAATACAGTCTGTGATGTGGCAGTAGATGTTAGTCCTGTTTTTAAATGAAAATGCTGGTATGTTACATGATGAGAAACACTGCTAATATGAATGAGGATTCATCTTGTGGCATTTCAAAGAGATGCCATGAAAAACATGAGCATCTTGGGAAACTTTACTGTGTTATAGCAGCTTTTTGTAGATTGACTGTTATGCCTTCCCAGTCCTTTGGGCAATTGAATTTTTAAAAGTAATAATTGGGAAGCTTTTGAGAATTTTTACAGGGAGATGATTGTATTTCCTAGTGTGATTCTTTTGGCTGCAGCAGAGGCTTGTCCCCAGTGGTGTTCATAGGAGTCCCCTGCAGAGTAGGTTAATTGCCACTTTTTACACTATCATTCAGCAAAAAAAGTAGTTACTCAGTGCTCTTGAAAAATTGTGATAACCATTTCTGATGTTAAATCTATTTGGTCCGAAAATTAGTGTCTGTGGGTATCATGGTGGTATAAACAAATGCAATTCAAAAAACTTACAGAAATTGCTGACATTTAAACTGCAACTTTAGCTGTAAATTTATTTAAAAGTACCGTGTAAGGGTCTAATTGGTTATATGGCTACAAAAGATATTTGAAAAGATCTGAATTCTAGTCAGTTGCCCAGGAATGTGACCATGTTGCAGCCTTAGCCACATTATTTACTTGTAAGGATAGTATTGTTCCTATGACAGCTATCATATTACTATGAAGAGTCAACTGAGGACTCACACTGACACTTTAAAATTTGATTTAAAAGTCCAAATTTTAACCATTTAATTCCTTATCTTAAGAAGGATACATCTATGCTTGCTGAATCTGTGTAACACTGACTTCTTGGTATATGAACAAGGATTCATAGTTTTGTAAAGCATCCATGCTGTGCCTTTCCAAAGAGATGGAAAATGTCTACTTCCTTAATTTTATTTTAGTGCTGTGTGAAAAACACTGAGAACACATAAATAGATGTGAGGATTGTGGATCCATACCTCCATTATAATTTGAATAGAGAAGACTTGATAATCCAGAGTAGAATTTGATAATCCAAAATGACCTTGTTTTAACAAAAAAAAAGGTTGCTCAGAAAAGAGATGAAAAATACATCTGTGTAGTGGATGACCTAGAGAATGAATTGTATGCTTGTCAATCTTTATTACATGTGTGAAATTTTTAAGAATACTTAAAAAAAAAAAGTCATTTCAACAATGTATATATATAGAGCAGATTAGCTTCCACTCTCTGTTGTGCAGACATGAAGTTGTTGGGTGGCTTTCTCAAGGTCATAAACCACCCAGGAGGTGTGAACCTCCCTAGTTCTTTTCTATAACAAGCTGATTATTATTTTTCAATTTAAAAAAAAAAAGTTTGAGAGTTTTCTAACTTGAAGTAACAAAATAAATGAAAGGGAAAAGTACAGTATGGAGTTGTGACTTTATTATAAAGCTTGTCAGTGACAGATCCAGATCTCGTTATCTTCCACTTTACTACTTGGTGCTTCGCTGGCCTAAATCTCTTTTCAAACTTGGTATAATCTTAAACTTCCAGAAGTAGTCACATTCCCAGCCTCACTTCTCTTCTGTCGTCATGAGTGTTTGTATGTGAGATCTCTGTTTTGGTTTTGCTCCCTTTGCTTGAGTACAGGTGGGAAAGGAGCTGGATTTGAGGAAAGGAGATGGGACCTTGGCACAAGATCTGCTTATTCTAATGAATTATTAATTCAACTGTAAGCCCAAAACAAGTTACTTCCTGTAAGTGACAGTAAGTTCTATTATTAGTTTAATTGAAAAACAAACAAAAAACCCCCACAAACAAACAAAAATAAAAACCCCACCACAGCTGTTTTCCTCATGTGAAAAGATAGAGCAAAATTTTATGAACGAAACAGCTTTTGGTACATCTCTAGGTGACAGTGATCTGGTGTGGTGAAGAACACATAAGCATCCAGTTCTAACTAGAATATGCTACCACTGAAAGGATAACCAATGGAAGACAAGGGTGCCTGGAATAAGGATGTAGTTTATCAGATGATGGGACTTTGTGGAGCTTCGCTATGTACCAGACTTACCCAAGAAATGTTGTGGGTAGCAGGAGTGGCTCAGACAGAGGGAGTTCTGTTTTGCACCATGGTGTGATGGTTTTGTCCGGGGTAGAGTTAGTTTTCTTCACAGTGGCTGGTATGGGGCTGTGTTTTGGATTTGTGCTGAACACAGGGTTGATAATATAGAGATGTTTTTGTTATTGCTCAGCAGGACTTGCGCAGGGCCAAGGCTTTTGCTCTTTTCTTACTGCCACACTGGCAAGGGGCCTGGGGGTGCATTAGAGGGTGGGAGAAGACACAGACAAGTCAGGTGAACCAAAGTGACCAAAGGGATATTCCAGACCATATGACATCATGCTTAGTATATAAAAGTGAGGGAAGAAGGAGCAAGGGATGGATGTTTTTGGAGGGATGGTGTTTGTCTTCCCAAGTCACCGTTGTGGAAGTGGAATGTTATGCAAGAGGCTCAAACCAGACCAGCAAAGCAGGAAAGTTATCTCCTATGGTACAGGGGCAGCTGAGAAGTGACTGTGGTTTTCTGTTCAGTTCTCCTCAGAAAACGCATTAGTTTTCTGTACTTGAAAAATTATATGGTCTTTTTTTAATCCTAACAGAGTATTTTGGGTTGGGTGAGTTGAAGACCATCCGTCTTAATGTGTTTTTTAGAAAGTTTAATATAAAGTTTATCTTACTATGAAGTTTACTATCAGGCTCCTTGGGGAACTGATATCACCCTGATATCTACCCACCCACAGATACAGATATACATTTCTTACAGACATTCTTACTGTAAACATACTGTCAGTTTATAGCTGCTTTTTTAAAAAAAAATTACACCTGCTCTTGTTCAGAGCTGCATCTGTGTAGCTCTCAACAGCAGCCTACTCATCCTCTCTTTCTCTTTTGTTTCATGAGAAAAAAGGACATTAAAAGAAAATAGGAGGAAAAGTAAATCAAATGCCAATCAAAGGTTTTTATCAAGAGCCCCAGAAGAAGAAAGGATTGTGTCTACCTGTGATTTTTAAAAAGGAATGCTGGATTTTTCTTTCTCTTTCTGGGTATACAAAAGGCAGAAGATTGCAGAGGTGGGAATTTCCATTTGTGGTTTACAAAAATGTGTTTAAATTGCAACTAGTGCAAGCTTTGTGCTATTCTAGTAGTTTATTTATACAGAAAGCTGGCCTTGGGTTTAAGGTACAGAAGTGAGAAAAGGAGTATATGGAACTTCTGTCCCACAAACAGCATATCTTCCTGGGGGAAATAATGTAGGTGATTTAAATTCTATCTGGAGAACTGCCAGAGTACATTGATTCTTTTATACTGGCATAGTGAGACTAATTTTATTTATCCTTTCAAGCGCTCAGAAGGCAACCATGGTATATGTGCAAAATATTAGTACTTGCAAATGTTGTGGATGCCAAAATATGTAAGAATAGGGATGTGAACATGATGCTGCAGGTTGCATACTGAAAGCTATCGGGGTGCTAATTGATAATAAGAGTATTAATTCACATCAGATAGTCCACACTGGCATCTAACTGTTTGACTGTTATGAATGTTATGATTTAATTACCGCTTTTTGGCAGGTCTGAGGATGTTTCATTGAACTGGTAAGATTAGATCTGTTATTCATGAAAGGAATGGGCATTTTCTTGCCTAATACAACGATGTCTTATGCTTATGTCTTAATTAGTTTTTCCTATTATGAACATAACAGGTCTTTAGAAGGGTTGACACCTTACATTACAGGAAACATGTTAAAGTTACCTTGCTCTAGTGGGTTTTAATCTAATGCATGTGAGATTAAAAAAACTGCATATTTGACAATTTCAATAAAAATTAGGTTCCCCTCTAAGTTGCATTGTCCCTAATAAATAAGTTTGGATCAAAAGAGCTGCTGTAAATAGCATAAGATGAATACATTTTGCACAAGGCTGCTAATCTTAAAAGTTTGTTTATTAAGTTCTTAGTAGTCATCTATTACGTTATATACATAAAGTCTGAAAGTTTAGGATAAGGTCTTTATCACTGAATTCTAAGCAACATTTCATTACCAATTATTCTCTCTTTAAAAGTCTCTTTCCCCTTCCCTCATATCACAAGAGGAGCCAAACGCTTCTTTGATGTTTGACAGATAGTGAAATTGAAATTCAAATAATGATGAAAATGCCATTAAACAAATAACTGTTTATGTCCCTCCCTTTTCTTGTCACTGAGGTGGGTGAGAGGCTGGGAACAGGCATGGGGTAAAGATGTCATGTAATGGTAATGATGACATACAGGTTCCTCTTTCCAATTACTTTATTAAAAAAACAAACAACAAGAAGAAACCAAAACAACTCACACTCATAAAACTCAGTCGTATTTGTTTCAGTAGAAAATAAGTTCAGAGATGTGTCACTCAGAAAGAAAAGGAAGATATAATTTCTGTGTGAAAAACAAGTACAACTTCACTAGACTGTCTTCACTGCCTGTGAAGACAGATTCACATACAAATTTTGTTACAACACTAATTTCTTGCTCCTAAATACATCCATCAAATTGTTGTAGCTATTAGGGCATGACAGCAATGTTTCAGTTAGTCAAAATTAAATTTTAGTAAAGCAATTAACATGATGGGGGAAAAAAAGACCTGAAATGTGTCATAATAGAAAGATTACAGGTTTTAGGTGATCATGCACCTCATAAGATATGAGCATTTTTTTTGAGAATAGCAAAATAATAATTAGCAGGAAAGCCACATAGCAAAGAGTAGTAGAAGATACCTAAATTAGGGATAGCCATCAAATGACTGATGAGCCATACTCTGCCCACAAGTCCAAACAGGAAGAGAAGTCAAGGGTTTGTTGCTTCTCCAGCTCGTTGGCCAATCTGTATGGAAGTGACATGGCATAACAGTTCCATACTGATGATTTGTCTGGCATACGATGGACTCATGGGAGAAAGGTTAGTTTTCTGATGCAAAGGTTATACTGAAAGGCAGCTGGCTTTCTGCTGCAAAATTCCCATCTATCTAAACTGTTGTATAGGGGTGTAAGTGGCTGGAGGTTCCTGCAAACACCAAAAACTAGACTTGGAGAAGGGGGATAGAAGAGACAGCTGGATGGGTTCTATGACAGTGTCTCTCACAATGGTGTTGTGGAAGCAGTTTTACTCTGGTCATTTCTGTCGAGAAGGCCTTGGCTACATAGGACAATCATTCCAGCTGGGATCTGTGCTAGCATGAGGATTTAGTCAGCCGCAGGTTCTCTGATTGATGGGTCTTGTAGTTGCTGTTTAGTTTCTCCATTATTTGGAGTATGCCACCTGCTGAATATTTTGGGAAATGATAAGTTGTTCAAAATCCACCTGAATAAAGAGGTTGGATCCAGAACAGAAAGTGGCCAACCCTGTTCACAGCAATTAAGGTTTAAAGGAAAGAGATTACTTCAACTGAGGGTTTCAGCTAGCCGCAAAGTCAACTGCATACCCACAGCTGGCTTTTTCAGTTCTGTGGTGATGCAGAGGGAGGAAAAATTCCATCTTTCCATTACAGTCACATCAGCCATAATCTATTAAATCTTTCCAACAGAATGATGCCATGTGCTGTCAGCTTTTTGTCCGTTCTCACTCAAATTACTTGAAATACTTTTCCTGTACTGAGAAGGTCAAGATCTTTCTTAAACTATCCTTTTTAGCTATTCAGAAAACCAAATGAATTCAGTGTCCCTTTCCAGAAGCTTTTATAGTAAGCTTCTTCAGAAACATTTGTTTTCTCTTGCTCTTGGGAAAGCATGGTATTTGATTTGTGAAACTTCGCCTATTTGAGAAAGGGTTTACCAGCAATGTCTAAGAAAAAAATAGTTCTGCCTGATCAAATGAAAATCACTAATTTTTTTTTCTAACCTGAAAAAGTACTTTTCTGTGATTGGGTTTTCCGTGGGGAAGGTAAAGGGCAGACAAACAGAAGATTAATTGGATCTTTAGAGTCAAGTGTGCAGTTCAACGCTAAGATAAATCAGGATAATATAGTTGTGGTTGAAGTTTCAAGGTTGTCAGAAGCAAAGGAAATAGTTGGTTTTCGTACTGTTTGGTTCCCCCCGCCCCCACTCCATTTCTAGATGTCTGTTAAATTAAAAAAAGCCTAAACATAAATTATTTGATTTCAGGAAGGACATTTTTTCTTAAATGTAGCGCTTCCAGAGATGTAGTTGTTACTCAAAAGTGGCTGATTTTAGCTAAGGTTTTCAGAAGTGCCTAGTGGTGTAAGCTCCTTGGTTTTTGCTACTTAGCATAAGACATGAAAAAGAAAGGTGTTTTGTGCTCAAATAGGCAGTAGTTTCCACAAGTCAAGTCTCTTAAGAATTTCTGTTACCTAAAATTAAAGATTGCTTAAAAGGCACTGGTAAACATCTTCTGTACCAAAAAGAAATGCTGCTCTTCAGAGCAGGTAATGCCCACTCTGGTACGTAACAAAGCTTTGTACATAAGGTTAATGTTCGCAGATGACAAATAGCGCAACCAGCTAAGGTGTTTAAACTGCCAAGAGTTTCTTACGTTTCAGATAGCTTATGACTTTTTCTTTGGGGGCTGGTCTGCAAAAACATTGTCAAAGGCTTCCAAAATATTTCCAATACCTACTATAAAATCCATTACTGATTCATTTGAATATGCAAAAGTGCTTAATATCAGTTAAAAGCATTCACTGTGTGATGTCATTTGATGATAATTAAAATAGAGGAAAGCTTACTGTACTACGGTAAGTATTTATATAAGTGAAGTCTTTATTACAAGAAGTAGCTGCATCATTTACACAGCATGTGGAGAAATAAGGTTGTCTGAAAAAAAGAACTTGCGAGTTGTATGGTTTGTAAAATGCACACCCAAACATACATTTAAAGCAATATATAAGGTACCTACTTATTTTAATACATTAAATGTATTTCTTAAGAAATACTGTCATTAAAGTCTCCCTTCTGTTTGGAAAATTTGTTCAAGTCCATACTCACTGTTATACATAGAATTTTCCTGTTTTGTAAAGCTACCACAATCTGTAAATCAGTCTCAACTTTTTATTTAACAAATTTAAGGTGCTGCTAGAAATGCCCATATAACCTGGATGCCCCGTCAATATATTGATTTTACAGTAGTTCTCCCAAATGTATCTTTCAATCTTCATGAGAAGTTACTTCCATACTTCTGATGTCTTGCTTAAAACATTTGTACAGGTGGTCTTTGAAGACACTTTGCCTTACTGCTCCCCTTGAATTAATAAATGTTTTGAAAAATCTAACTTTAACTGTAACAACTTCCTTCTATGGTATTAAAAGTAGGTCTAATATAAATATGTATGACTCTTTATACATGTGTTTGGGTTTATTAGTGCACACCTCTGGCATTTTCAGTGCTGGAGAAATAAAGTCCAGGAGTTAATTGAAATTGCGCTCTTCACAAAGAAAGCAGCCATACTGAACAGCAGTGTTTTCTTAAGGAATGGTTCCAACTTTTGCAACTCGATACATAAAAGCAGAATTCACCAGCACTCAACAATTCAACTAAAAAATCTTTTGCATGTTCATAATATAACAGTATTCTGGTTGTGAGTGGTTTGTCATAGTATTTCCTGTAAAAAAAAAAAAACAAAAAAACAACCCCAGGATTTATCTAGCATCCCTTTATTATATGGCCGTGTCACATTCAGAATAAAACACAATAATCTGCTACCTTTACTGCCAATATTTTGTGTAGGAGTGCTGTTGTACAAACAACTTAAAAATACAAGAGCGAAAGTGGTGTCATGCCCTCAGATATGTAGGGAAATCATTTCAACAAACTGGAAGTTCAGGATGTATAGCCATCACGTGGCAACGAGACAGTTTCGATGCTGTGCCTCTGCCAAGTGAGTGTACAGTAATGAATGTCCACTGAAAGAAAGCACGGACCTGTGATCCCAAGAGGAATGTTTGATGAATCTCAGGAGCATCCTATTTGTATTTGAAAGACAAATCTCTTTAACCTTTCTGATAGGGATACAGCTGCAACCTAGTATTTCAGAAAAGATACATGTTGGTTTTTTGGTTTGGCAGAAAGTTAGACAACTAGTAGACCTCTGGGATATGATATTGTTTAATATTATTTGAGTATATGTGCTCTACACCTTGAGAACATAATTGTACAGGTGAAAGTCTGTCAAATCATTATGAATTTCTAAATATTTCCAAACCCAAAAATAATGGTTAGGAAGTACTTGGATTAACAGTCTAAATGAGCATAATTTCTTTTCATTAGTTTCCTGATTAGACTCAGATAACTTTTAGTAAAAATCAGAATATTTATTTAGTCAAACTTTTTAAAATGCTATCATGAGAGATGAATTCCTGTTGTATTTGTTGTATATGCATCCTGACGTTTTCCTGGTTGTTCCTGTGTTTATTACGGCTTTATTAGCTAATGCTACATAGTATTACTGCTTTTTGAGAGGTTGAAATTACATATTGAAATTATATATTTTAAAATGTTTTATGAAGCAGTTGAATTATCAAGTGTTTCTATATGTATGTTTAAAAACACTTTAGCTGTAGCTCCAAAAATGAAAGGTCCAAGTTTCATGCCTGATCATAAACTTGTACATTTTAGAAACTAGTTGACATGTTTTATGTCTGACTGTAGCAGGATGTAATCCAGACCATCCCTCACCATGAAAATGGCACTGTACTTAATCAGATTTGCATAGTGTTCTTTCTCAGAAGTTTACAGAAAGCCATTCCACCATCAGTATGAATCAATCCATAAATTCTCCTCACCTTCTGACAAAGAAGTACCTTCCTGAGGCTGTGTGCTTTATGAAGTGAAAGCCCCACCTTAACTCTTAGATACATATTGAAACAATCAAACTTCCTTGTCCTGTCTTTCTGGACCCGAATTCCATATCTTTGGAAATCCTTTATCCTTTTAATTACAGTAAAAATCACTACATTTTTAGTGTGACAGGGAGAAAAAAGCATTTTTATTAGCATCCACTGTGGGCTTTGAGCTCTGGAAACCCTAAATACCGAGGCATGAAGTCACTCCTTGGATTAATGTCTTCTCCCACCCCACCACTCTCTGTTCTTAGTTGCGGTACATTTTTCATGGCTATGTGCCCTTTATTGCCCTCCCTGTAGGCTGTGCTCTGAACTGCAGTGTTCCCTTTCCTGGCCCTCCTGTCCCTGCAACAAGTTCTTGCAGAGCTTTGTAGTCATGATTCTCAGCTCTGATAAATGTAATTTGAGTTCAGCAGGCTAAGTGTGACCTCATAAATGCTGCGAGATTAATTTCACTGTCCTTGCCAGCAGCCTTAATGAAACCCCCCAAAGAACACAAGAAGAAACATTTTGTACTTGGTTACAGCTCAAAGTGTTATGTCCTCCGTGTGTAAATTAACCAATTTTGCCAAGTCCTCTTCTTGTCCTCTTACACTTTCTCTTCAGCAAATTACAGATGTAAGTTATTGATTGATTCAGTTAGAAGATCTCTCTAATCAACAAATTTTTATAGTTAAAAATGAAATCTGTCATTTTTTTTTTTTAATTGTCTGAATTGTTGTTGAATGATCAGAAATGTGTGGATGGAAAACCTTGAAGTTTAACTGCTTGAATTAATTTGTTTGATGGGAGAGGATAAACAATGACTTCTGCCTTCTAATATGATGAGAGCCAAGTACACTGGTGAGAATAAGCCCTACTGTCCTGGCTTTGAGCAGTGGAAAACTTGAGAAGGGAATAAAATGAGGTGTAGTTTCTTTCTTGGTTCTTAGGCTGTGCATCTCAGTACTATCTTCTGATAAGTTGGGTGACTCTTTGTCCATTCTGTGTTTAAAAATAAGCCAGATACCTTCTTATAGTAGTTTTCCCTGCATTAAAGGAGGGGGAGGGAGTAATCCATATTTTAATTTATTTTCTATCACAAAGGTTATTATAGTGACATAAAGCATAAAGAGAATGTTTCTGTCAGTGCAAAAATAGTACCATCTGGTATTTAATTTTGATTTTTATATGAAGCTTTGAGTAATTTTTTATGATTTTCTGTCAATTATGTCTACTGATATACACATTCCTCCATGAAATCACATTCATTATGATTACCATTCTGTTGATACTGAAATAGGTAGTGTATAAAGTTGTAAAACATTTATGAAATCTTACCTAGTGAAGCTTGTATGAGTTGATGATCCATCCTTTCTGTCTTAGCAGAATGAGCACAATGCCAGGCTATTTTAAGACATAGGTTGAATTGAATAGGCATAGATCAAATGCTCTGCCAGGTACGTGAGGGCTGTCTTTTATCTGAATCCAGAGACTGAAAATTATACCAAAATAATATATAATGATCATAGTATTGCCTGGGGTACAGGAAAGAAAAATACCCTGAAAAATATTTGGCATATTTGCCATTCCATCAAGCCCCACACTTTTCGCCCAGCATCCAGAGGTACGGCCTCCTCACCTCCTCATGCCACATCAATTGCTCTGGCCTTTTATTTTCTGTCTGTAATGTTCAGCTTCCCCTGACGGGAAGTGATCCTTAGCTTATGTTCCTGTGTAGATGCACTGTCTACTCAAGGTCTAGTCAATCTTTGGGGTTTTTTTTCCTAAGTCTTCAAAATCTTGTCTCTTATGGTTTGTAAGATCAAAATCTTCTCTATTCTTTGCTGTCTTTTCATTGATTTGAGTCTCTTTTTCTGCTGCAACAGCAATTTTTCCAATTGGGCTGCCTCTAAAAATTATTGAATACTTAGAATTTTTCAGCTGTGGGCATTTCTTCATGCAGCCCTGACTTCCTTCTAAAGCCTGTATTTCTTCTGTATGACTTCTTCAGGATTGCGTGCCTTTCCAAGGCAAGAATGAAAGATGAATACTGCACCAAGTCTTTTAGCACATTACATTCTTACACATCAAAAGTTCAAACATTGGATAAAACATTCATTTTAGGTTCTTGCACAAAAAAATTAGATTCTGTTTATACATAATATGACACTATTTACATTACTGAATCTGTTCTCTTGTTGATTATTGTAAATTGTAGCAGAAGAAAACATTTCAGATTTTCTGTGGCATTTATTCTGTTTATCTTTCATTTTAATCATATTTTTTATCAAAAGCTGTAAACTTCTACTTTTTTGCTGCCTTCTTCTAGCTTGTTTTTTCTTTCATGATTTTTTTAATTTATTCTTTCATATAATCTCTTCTGTCTTACTTCGTCAATTCTTGTATTATGTTACTTGTTTACCCTTCTTTCACAGCTCCTCCTCCGCTCATGGGACTGGAGCTTTGTGTCACCACACAAAAACCTGAGCACTTAATTAGGCTTCTTGGTGAGTTGGGTCTGCTAAACGGGGTGGGGAAAAAGCATCCCTTGCAAAATAAGATTAATCCTTTCTCATCCCAGTTTCAACCAGCAGGTTTTATCAGGCTCTGGGAGGCCCTGGATAAGAAGCTGTTTGAACTAGGACTGAGCTTTATGTGTAGGTAGCCTTTAGCAACTGCTCATGGAGCTGAATCAAGATTTAGGGCATAGAAGCAGCTATCCTGGTGTACAGCAGGATACCTCCTGCACTCCTCCCTGAGGTAGCAGCACAGCACCCCTGAGGGATACCCAAGACCAAATAAGCAAATGTGTTGTCCAGAGCAATATGATACTGATTGTTGCATCCAATTCTATTAGAAGTAGAACAGCGTAAATTCAATTAGGATAAGCAGGAGTTGGTATATGAAATAAATGAATAAGATTAAATTAAAAGGACAATCCTCACCTAATGCATCACCTACATCCAATAAGGAACTGCATAGATGCTTTTTTTTTTATTATTTTTTTTTTCAGGAATTTTGGGATTTCAGTTACAGTCAATGGACAGTATTATATACTTTCATATTGGTATTCAAATGCATAAATTGAATGTTTCTATTTCTATAACAGGCTGCACTCTCTAGAAATTAGCTGCTGTATGTAAATTTTCCTGTTCAGTTGTATTATATCTCTCATATATATAATTTAACATTGAGAAAGATGATTTAGCCAGCAAACATCTTGTGCAGCAAATGATTCTTTTACTAATAGATTAGAACTTTACTTACTTCTGATGACTAGTTTAGTGCCTTTTGATCTCATTTGTGTTTAATACACATATACTACTTCGTTTTTAATGGACTGGATTATTAAGGCTAATAGCATTCCTAAAGCATTTTAAGATAGCTGATTTGTGTCACTGCAGAAGGATTTTCATTGTTGTGAGGTCTAGCTGAAAGCTGACAACAATGAGTAAATAACAATTTGACTTTACAGAGTAAAACAGTTATTGCCTAGTTGCGCAATGAGATGCCTGGCAAAACCCCACAGCGCTCTTGTAGAGAGCAGAATAGGAGTTGCCCACGTTGGTCTTCATGATACTGTAAGCTATTGTGTTTCTCCCAAAAGCTACTTCTTTCTATTGAATTAAAAAAAAAAAAATCCATTCTTGGGTTTAAATGAAGAAATTCTACTGTGGGGCTTTCATTCTATTTGATATCTCTGTAAAATTAGTCTAGTTTTTCTGGCTTTCTGAAGTGTGAACTCATCTCTCTGTGGGATATAAAAAATTGCTGTTCACTCCCGTAGGTTAACACAGACTTACTAGTTTGCATAGTCCGATTAATCTTCATAACACCTAGTAGTGTGTGCTTAACCTATTACTGGTTTAGAAAACAAGTAGGGCAAATCGTCTGTCTTCATACAACTGTGGGGATCTGTAGAGGATGATGATCTGATTCCATGAATGTTGTGGCAAGAGCCTTTTGGTGAAGGGGCAGAGGGTGAATTTTCTGCAGAAGTAATTGTTTTGTTAGTGATAATGCATGCAGCAGTGTTCACCTGGACATGATCTACTTCTGTGTACGTGGAAGGAAGGGTATGCTGCAGCTTTAGTGGTATTATGTCTGGATGCTACATCTGTATCTGTTAAATGTACAGGCAAACTTGTTTAACCTTAAAAATTCTCATTTTTTCAATGACAGCAGCAAACAAAGTTAAATTCATGACCTTTCCTTCATTCTGTTTTAAGCTTATTAAAATAACAGTAAGTTTTCTAACTTTTTGCATCTTGGTTCAAGGTGTGAATATATCCCATATTTGGATGCAAATGTCTTCTTTGTTATAGATTACAGATGTGGTGTTAATGTTTCCATAGCCTTTTGCATGAGTTCTTGTTTTATATACGGCAGACAGAAGAACAAAAGTAGTGTTCTGTATAACATAAAGGAGATATTCTTTTGGAGATACCTTTTAATGTGATGAAAACTTTCTGCGAAAGTGAGTCATTCAATCAACAATGAAAGTAAATTCTAATATTTGCTTCAGAGATTTAACCCGTGAGATAGTGCTTAATATCATCTCTAAAGATCAGGACTTCATTGGGACAACTGTTTTAATCATTCATAGATATGGAAGTCATCTCTCCTCTTATTTTAGAGCCTTAATTAAACTACTCATCCACAATGTGAAAGGTACTGAAGGACAGTCTCCAGAACTCTACATCATTTTCTAAGTCATTCTGTAACTGTTGTCATAGCATTTTCACACATCTAAATTCTGGTGTAGGGGTGAGGGGAGTCAGATGAAACCACGCGTATTACCGCAGCAAATTTCACACTTGAATGATTTTTCTCTACTAATTTTAGCTAAAACTTCAGCTCTTTTACTGCAAAGTCAGCCAATTTATATTTCCAGGGCTAGCGTTTGACTTTTATAGGACAGAGTTTAATAAAAATGACGCATAAATATAGCAACAGCTGAGAAATAATAGTTGAGTCTAAATTGTGTTTACTTTTCTGTCAGACTGAGGGTCTTTGACAAGTGTTCAAAGCACTGACAGTAGCAGATACACTCTCAGTGAGAGTTTACCAGTACTCTGTGTCCATCAGCTATAGTTAGCCCTGAGAGCCATCAGCTTCTTTTGTTCAGATTTTCACTTAATCTCTCATCAAGAAATTTAACTGAGAAATAACCCTCTTCCACCTCTGACTTTCTAACATAAGGTAATTGTTCTGTGTAATTTGAATTGAACAAGAAGACAAAGAACTTTGAAACATAACACACTTTTAGCTAAATGAGAGGGAGTGTACTTTGTGTTAACAGTTATTAAACATATATGTGTTAGAAAAATCAGGGTCTGGGTTAATGTCCGTAACCTCCTTTTTTATATTTAGCAATGTAAATATGTGATCTTTAATTCCAGCCTTATTGTTCTGATTTGTTTTTAATTGGTTCCCTTAGTTTAGTCTCTATCTCATTATTGCTTTTCATGGATGAGGCTGATGGTTGGGTTCAAACTTTGTAAAAAAATGTCTGCAGGAGGAGTATGAATTATAGGACACTAAGTACTTCTTTTAAAATTAATAAAGGTGAATGAGTGAGATAGTGTACATCTTTGAAGTAGGAGTCCCAAAGACTGAATTTGACATATAGATTGATACACATCAGTGATGTTTTTTGATAAGTCATTTATCATAAACAGGTTATACTGATGAAAAATTTAGGTTTATTTTTCATGAGAGAAGAATAATGTGATTGACACAATTTTTCATATGAATTTCAAAACGAAATACTTGAGAAAATATAATTAAATAGACTGCAGTCAGTAAAGTGCTAATAACATACTAAAGGACTGTTACCATATTTTAAAAAAATTGTGAATGGTTATTTAAGCTGAATAAAACTAAAAAAACAAGGAAATTAATTTTTTACATTAATTTATAATTTAAATCAGTTGGACTTTTCTTCTTTACTTATTCTTAAAAAAAATATAGTTTGGATTAATGTGATTGGTCCAAGCATAGTGAAAGTCGCCATTATTTTCAGTGATTTTTGCTCATTCACATGGTACTTTGTTTTTTGTTCTCAAGATTGGTGTGGTTTTTTTTTTTTTTGTGTCAAGAACCCAGAAAGTAAAGGAACTGAACTTTTAAGTCTGGTGTGTTTTTTGGTTTTTTTTCTTTAAGTGTAGCTCTTGTGCTTGTTTATATCCAGATATAGTTCTGAATATCTGGAGAATCCTATTGCTGTTACTTTTTCAACCAAACAAAACCCATGGTTCTTGTGTATGCGGTCTTTTGTTGCACTGAAAGACCATGTTAGAAGTGTGACTGTATTTTTCCCTGCAGGTAAACTGACATAAATAGAATATTTAGTCGTGTCAGGGAACAATACTAGCATAATTTACTGATTCAATGACCAGTTCAATGGGGATTTTCCATGTATTTTCTTCACACATAAATTCATATTATTTTCCTTCTGTGTCTTTATTCTGTACAGCATAGTAATTTACAAAACATCTGAACAACGGATTTGTCATAAGAATGATATGTATTAGTTCTACAAATGGTTTGGTTGTGTAGCCTTATAATAATAAAATGGCAAGTACACAAATTAGTCTTGTAATGTCTCAGGGAACTGTTTTGAACAGAACTTTTAGTATGTTGAGTGTCCTTTCAAATAAATGGACAAAACCCAGCCTTTACATTAATTTTGTGTCAGCAAGGGCTATTGTACTTCAAGTTCAGAGAGCATCAACTCACAGCAGGTCTCTTTTATGTTACTGCCTTGCTTGAGATTTGATTTTAACCTCAGTTCCACTCCACAGCTCCCAGAAAACTTCAAATAATAAGTGATGCAAGTGAGAAAAAGGTGAGGTGGCAGTAATTTGGCAGTCTTCAAAATGTGCAGAGTGATCAATCTGTGTGGATTAGTTAAATTTATAGCTCACTTTATCCTACGTACATAAACAAGGGTGATGTTGAACAAACTTCACTTGGACAGATGAACTTGCCATATCTGGCATTGCTGAAATTACTGAGTTTTCATTAGCTCCCATAAATCCACTGTGTACAATAGTCAGATGACTGTGCCAAAGTCTGCTCAAATCCTCCCACCTAGATATTTAAGGGGGTAGATTGGTGTGGTGTGTTTGTTTTGCTTCTATTTTCACTGTTTCATAGCTTAAACTGCAGAAAATGTTCCTCCTTACGTTGGACTATTAAAATATTTCCCATTGCACATGTTGGACTAGATATTCAGTTGCTAAGGATACTGTTGACCCTCAGATAACGTACAAGAGGGAGAAGCACACAAATACTGATAGATTGGGAAATCAGTATTAATCACTCCTAAAATAGGACCTGCGAAAATCCCTCCATCTATTTCAATAATTGAAAGTAGACCCAGGAATCCTAGAGTAAATATTTTCAGTCTTGGGTTCATCCTGCCTCCTCTCAAGTATTGGGAAATCTTTAGGGAATATAAAGTCCTGGGCTCAGAACCAGCATGGCTTGGGAAAACTATACTGACCTTAATTATGTCTGATGCAGGTGTTAATACAGGATAAAGAGGATTAAAGGCTCTGAGAACGGTAACAGGCAAAAGAGAATTGAGTTATGGTCATGGCAACAAATGAAAAATAAAAAATGTGAGGGTTTTTTCTGAGATATTTTCATTGCGCTTTTTGTTCAGCTTCCTCTTCTCTGAGATTCAAAAAATGACCTGTCAGAAGACCTTTGTAAGACTTATTTTATTAGTTCTGTAAGCCACAGTGCAATGGCAACAACTGCCTTTAGGATAATAGCACACAGAACTGTAAAGAAGGCATCCCAGAAACCTATGTGTTGGCTTTCTTTATTTGTTTTTGTTAATCCTCTGTTTGTGATACTTACATGTACCAAATTTTCAACAGGCATGTGAAAATATCTGAGTCAGATGCTGCTGCCCTGTCACTCTTAACAGCACCATACTCAAATAATAGCTGGTAGAGCCATTTGCTGGGGAAAATGTTGCAAAGCTTGTGCAAAGGACTGAGAGACATGTACTTTTGTATATGATACAGAGTAACAATGGACAGTTGCTGTGCTGTGTAGTCATAAAGAAACCTACTCCTTTGCACTAGAAAATTCAAGAGTAACTACCAAGTTGTTTGTGAAAATGTGAGGAGAAAGAATTGCTTTGAGGTAGTGGGTGTTTGGAGTGGCTGAAGAACATAAAGCATGAAAATATAATGGTATGTTTGAGAGCTGAAAAGCGATTTTATTGTACATTGTTTAATTACCTCACATGTGGGGGGAATCTTCCGTTATGCTACTCTACATTACTCTACATGCTATTACACCTGAAAATTATCTTAAAATGGAAATAATTCCTATCACTTAAGATATGCTCAGCCTTAATTTTTCATGCTTGATTATGATATACTAATGAAAAATTTGATCATCTGTGATCTTAACAAGTATGAACTTATAGTTTCATCACTTGTTCTGTTCTGGGCATTTATAAGTATTTCCTTAACATTTGTATTAAAACAAATACCAAACTCTTGATTAGTTATATAACTTGATAATACTAAGCAATTTATTCAAAATAAAACTAATCAGGAAGGTAGGGCTTAGGAAGGTTTACTGTTGCTTAGAGTGAAAGAGAGTGTAATTAGAATGATGAAGTAGTCATGATTGGAATAAATTACTGAGGTTACAGAGATTAGACCTTAAACCATTTGATTAATGTTGAGGAGACATTGAATGTGAGTGTGTTGCAGGCCTTTAAACGTTAAAAAAGTGGATCCCTAGAACATAACCCTTTCTTCACTGGGACTTTTGCAGACTGAACAAAACTCTTATGCTAATTTTCTATTTCTCTCCTTTAAAATCTTTTGCTATTTTATCCAGGTATTTTTACCTTTTGTTATCTACAAAAATTTTTTACTTGTTGTTTATCTGCAAATTACAATTACCAAAAATGTGTGCAAATGTGTTTGCTAATCTGAGGAATGACTGGGAAAGAGGCCTACATATTTCTGAAGAAAATTCAGTTAACAATTAAGATTTTCATTAAAATATTTGAGTCTTAGTTAATTTGCATTAGGATTTATTATCTGAGCAAACTTGACCTATTAAACCTTCTAAATCTATTACTGTTAGTTAATGTCATGATTACAGGAAGAGCATGTGGTGTGCCATAGCAACACAGCTGTTCCACCAAATTTTTAACTTGAAATCACCATTGTGAAGTTTATCACTGAATTATTAGACATGATAAATTATTTTATGCTAGCCACTCTCACGTCCATCTTTTCAGTATTTTCTTTGTCATTATAAGTGTCTTTAGCCTTACAGGCTAATGAAAGGTTCTCGTATCAAGTCTGATTACTACTCCAATGTTTTCCCGGCATGCTTGGTGATGAGTTTGACATATGAAACAATTTCCTACAGTAATAAAACTAATTAAAGTGGGCAGTCATCCTCACATCTCTCTTTAATGAATTATAATGAGCTCATTAATCTATCTGGTCTTGCTTACTGCATCTATTGACTAAGCTTCTCTGGTGGTATGTAAGGATAGAACACTTGCCCAGGAAAAAAATGGATGCTGCAATACATCTATTTTATCTTTTTTGAAAAAAAAGCCAGGAGACAGCAGAGGTATTTCTGTAAGTGAAATATGCTTTTGAATAATCAAAATGAGAAAGGGTAAACAGCTAAGACCCTGTAACTGTGGTGAAGGAAGAATCGTGCAGGAACTTAACTAGGTGTAATGTTGCGCTGCAAGTGACAGCATAATTAATGCTTCTGTGACACATATCATGTAAAATATGACTTACAAAAAAATATTTTAGTAACTGGATCCCCAGGGAAACTGCCTAAAGAAAATAACATCAAACTCTGTTTTGGCTGAGTTTCTTGGCATTTTTCTGTGCTTGCTGAAAATGAGCAGAGAAGAGGTTGTAAGGGTAGGTTTATCAATTCCTTAATGACAAATATTGAAGAATTAAGTGGTAATACTTCAAAGTGGAAAGAGATGATTCATGCAAATATATATCTAGAAGAACCCCCTATTTTTCTTAGGTCGAAACCCTGCAACTTTCCCCATCTGTAAAAGATAAAGTCTAGTAAGAGCTAATCACAGCTAACCTATGAAGTTACCTAGTTCTTATTAGCATTTGGATGCTTTTAAATCAAATCCCACAGGCATAGTTAAAGTGCTATTACCAGGCAAATTACTCTTTAGTTTACTTCTGTTTGTGTCATGTGTTTTAATATTAATAAAAGGTTCTGCAGAACATATGCTCATAAATGTATGCAAAGAAGGTAAAGCAGATATACTGTTACAACACAGAAGTGGCAGCTGTATTCCATAAATTTCCATTGGTGTCTTGTCCACAATGGACTTGGTGCCGTTTTCTCATTTGTAACAAAGAAGCTTGAATGATGTTCTGCTTGAATCAGGAGTTCCTTTTATGCAGACTATTGAGATTTTGTTTCATTTTCCTGTGAAGAGAAAAAGTGCAGGCAGCTCAAACAGTCTCAGTGTTGAGGGATGACCAGGGCAGCTGCAGCAAATGCAGGTGACTTGGGTTCAAGTCCCTGTTGTGATGAGGAAGCACACAGGTCTCCATCCACGTCCCTGGGGTAACCTCTGCCACCGAGGTCATGGGCAGGCTATTCTTCCACCTCAATGGTACGGAAACATTTTACCCCTGTAAGGTTGTTCAAAACTGATGAATTTTTATTCAGAACAGTCAAGGGCTTTTTCTAATCAAATAAACACTTTAAAGGGAGGAAATGCATTGTTGTAAAATCCCCTGTTGGCTTCAGTCTAAGTGCTAATCTTCTACTTGGTTGCAAAGAAATAAACAAAAGATGTCTTTGGACATCATGGCCGTTGTGTTTCCCATGGTATCTTGGCATTATTAGGGTGTTTGTTTTTTACAGAGAAACGTTTTATTGAGACTGCTAAATTTTTGATGCTTCTAAATACATTCTTAGTTCATTTTTAGGAAAAGAACAATATAGTTATACATGTCTTGCCTAAAAAAAATACTTGAAATATTCTGATTTAAAATGTAGAGGGATCTCATTATATATTAAAAAGCCAAAATAAACCTAACCCTTCATATTTCTGTTATTTTATGCAGAGAATTTTATTTCTGCTTGGCTTCGTGCATTGATTTATCTCTTTACGTGATAGCCCAGAAACGGTGAGGGGAGTTCTGTATTAACATATTTGTTATTCTAGTGAGTGGTGTACTAATTTGTACTGTTTTCTATACTGACCAAACTGGTTGGTATTTATAGTTGGTATTGTATTGTCTGAGAAGACTTAAATTTTGTACTATCTTTGCAGTTATGCTATCATAGGACAATTACCTTATGTTAGCTGAATTATGTTGGTCTAATTTACCTGACAAAGCCTTTTTTGTTTGGTTGGTTGTTTCTTTTTTCTCAAAAACTCATAAAGATAAGCAGGTCTTGTCTTTTGTAATGACAGAAATCAGATTTTCTATTTGTATACAAAGTTGATGGTATTCAAAGATTGATAATAGCTGCATAACATTTTTCATCAAAATGGTTGAACAAAGTTTTATTCTCAACTGAAAAATGCATTTTCATTTAAGGTCAGTAAGTAATGAGTAGGCAATTTGTGAGGGAGTCATGCTGAATGTATAGTCTGATTAAGCCAATTTTCTTTATACATGTGTACTCGGTGTGAAGTGCGTTCTCTGTAATTCAGAATCTGTTCTTGCCTACTGATAGGAAGAGATAAAACCTCAGTGCTTCTAGAGAAGCAGTGTGTGTCAGAGCTTAGTGGACTAAATGGCAGTAAGTAAAAGAGGATATACAATTTTTTTTGTTTAGAGATAAAAATCTCATAGTGTTTAGCAAGTGTGGTAAAGGAAGGAAATCTTCATGTTTTATATGTGCAAATTTTACATAAAGTGCAGCAAAATGTTCTGAAATATCAAAATGAACGATAGCTATGCATCATTTTGCTATTCACTGCTATTTTCTTTAAAGGGTCAGTAATATTATATAGTATGTTTATTGAAATATTTGAAAGTCTTCAAGCAGTAGCGAATTAGAAGCATTAAATACAGTTTGAGAGGACATCATGTTCTCCACAATACACCTTCATGATATAAAAATAAACTTAGGGTACTTCTGAGGTCTTGTTTTATCTAAATATGAGGGTCTCTTTCTTTACTGTGTAACCGCTGTGGACCTAGTAAGCCTTTTGGAATAACTTAGATTGGTAGTGAAAGTACTGAAGAAATGGCCAAAGAAAAGGTATTTGTTATTTGCACACTATATCCATGTGTGCAAGCATTTGTATATTGGATCCTAAAGACTTTACTGGAATTACAAATTATTATCGTAATTATAACCTCGAGCAGAGCTGGCTGGGTCTCTTCCCTTTTCTTATTCTCTTGAGAGCATTTAATAAGATTACTTGTGTTAGTTCCAGCATGCTTGGAAGATCTCAAAACTTACTCATTGTTTTCCTCCCCAAATCATCTTCAGCAATCTAAAATTATTTTTATATAAAACAGTAATAGTAAAATATATGTTTTGTCTTGTGATTGTTGTGCATTAGGTGTTTTTGTTTCCTCACAACTGGAAGAGCTGAAGTCACTATTTCCTAATAGTGTCCTTTCCTCCTGTCTGAAGCTTTCCTGTGGTTCCAGAAAGCAGGACAAAGAATACTTCAAGGCTCAAATGTTGAATTCAGCCTAAAATTCAGCCTATTCCAAATAATGGAAATGTTCACGTTTTAAAGCTGACAGTAGAAGACTACAGTGGATTGAGGGGAGACTTGAGCTTGGTGGCCCGTGTTTTTTGGAGCTAGAAGAAATTTTTCTATTCCTCTCTTCCCAGGGCAGGGAGGATCTAATTTGGACTCATTTTGTTCTGTTTAGACAAATGAGATTTTGTGTAGGACATTATTCTCTGAACGTGAAGAAATACATTTAGTGGTATGGCAGTAATGAAACTTTTACAGAAATGCTTCCCTTGGCAGATATTTTTACTTTACTTTTTTGGCCTGAATGTTTTTTGTCATGTTTCTTGGCAGAAAGAAACTGACATACCAATGGAAAAGTGGCTGCATTTCAGTTGTGAGTGAAATTATATTTGTACAAAGTTATAGATCTTTCACAGCAATCAGTCTATATGTATTAGGTGATTAATAAGGTTACTTGCATGTAAGAGTGTGAACAGGTTTTGGTTTTGCTGATTTGGTTGGTACTAGGGAAGAAAATAGAAATAAATAGCATATTTTTTCCCTGATGATAATAAGACTTAATAGGAGAATATTAAATTGCTAAACATTATGTTTACAAACAAACAAAACCCCACCCTGTTTATAGAAGGTTTTCTGCAAGTTAATAAGTGCAATGAAGTCTTCCAGAGCATTTGCAATGCTGAAAGAAAATTGGTGGTTGAAGAAGCACTCCTGGCAAATAAGATTCTTGAGGTGAAGAAGAAAAAAAAGGTGTTTGTTTTCACATAAATAGATGCACCACTAGCATTGTGAGAACTAGTCCAAGGAATGAGTCTTGAAATGCTAGTTAAAGATATCTGGGAGTAGTAATGTAACAGCACAGAATAAGAAGTCTCTTGCACCAGATACTCATTTGAAGTATGAAGCTGATACGAGAAGTAGTCAAACTGCTAACTCTTGCCTGTTAGCTGTTGCTTGAATCTTCTTAGTAAAAGGATAAGAGGGAGATAAGATAACAACAGGTTTTTGTTTGTTGGGGTTTTTTTTTTAAGTTATTTTAATTTTCTTGGTGATTAAATTAGTAGAAACTGTCCTGGAAAAGGGATTTACTTGGACCATGAATGAATCTAATAAAGGGGGGAGAGCAGACCTGACTTCCTGAGAGCTTAATCATACTTTAGAAGTCTACTGGAAGAGTCAGCAGCATGTGAATAAGGATGATCTGTTTTGTGTAGTTAACTCAATTTGCAAAAACTTTCAACAAGACCCTTTATCAAAGGCTTTTAAAATATAAGAGCAAAGTCTTCTCTTGGATTAATGGCAGATGAAGTGTAGAGTACAAAAGACATGAGTAAGTAGTCATTTATTAAAGGAAGAATTATACTTCTAGAGGGTCCAGAGTAATGACAATTAAAATGGAGTATCAAATGTCGCAGAAAGATTTCATCATACTAAATGATTTAAAGATGAAAGGCAATTGAGATTCAATGTCAGCAGACACAATGGAGTACACAAGGGAACAATAGTCCTATTTTTCAAAATGAAGAACTAGAACTTTCAGACATTGTGCATGATTCCTTGGAAAGACCTCCTTAATAATTATTAAAATTTTTTTAAAAAAGTACATTTATTTGAGCCATTATTCTTGATAGTTCTTACAGAATTCTTGATGAATTAGGTACAAGGACATAGTTCCCAAAATTTTTTTACTCTGAAGTTTGTGACATTTGACTTTAGGTTTACAAAAGGATGCTTGATTGAGTTTTTCCCCGCTTCTGTAGAAAACATAGAAGATGCGGGGTTTTTTATCTGTAAATCTGTACCCTTAAGAATTATTTTGAATAATTACTTAGAAATCAATCCAAAGCAAAAATATCATACTGCATTGTGTGAATGGATGGCTCAGCTGCTGCTTTAGTGCTACATGGAACCCTGATTACCTCATTTGAATGAATGGTACAGTGCAACTAGAAAAAGTGGTTGGTAGGTTTTGGCCAGAGATACAGGGTGTCTTATGTGAGGAAGGAGGTATTTCCTAGCTTTAAACAGAGAGGATAGTACTTATGCAGGAAGCATACAGACTTGTAAAACAATGGGAGGCGTGGAGGAGATGGGTAGGAAGGAATCTTGTCTTTTCTTAAGACGGGAACAATGACATTGTTCCGCAGCAGGTTGAGAAGGATAGGGGGTTTTGTTTCACTTAGTTGTTTTCTCTTAATGAATGTGTAATTTATTTAGGGGTGTCACCAGAGGAGGCGTTGTACTGTGTATATGAATTCTGGCCATAAAGGGAGAATGAGTGGAGTGGTTATATTGGGGAAAAATACATTCATATTGCTTGTTACGCTCTTGGCTGCCATTCATGGCTTCTGCAGGTTAGACCTGCATCTTTGCCTTCATCTCGTATGCAGTTTATTAATCAAGCTTCCTTCTTTTAAATTTAATGCCTTTAATTATTGCTCTGAAAGAGACCAAACTTCAGCTGGACTAAAAAAAAAAAAAAAGAAAAGAGAGAAAAATGAACAAAATAATTTGTCCAATCTGCATTTCCCAGTTAACATACATGTGGATCAGTGTGAAGAAAATATTATTTATTTAGCTCTGTGTTCATAAATGTCTGCAGTTAAAGTAGCGTAGCCTACATAGTCTTTTTGATGCTGCCTACATAGTAGAGTATCAATTGAATTCTAGTATTTCAATGAATATAGCTTCCATAATTTGTCCAGCAAAATATTTATTGACATATTCCATGCAATTGAACTGAGAACATTTTTTAATATTGCATAAGGATTTTGTTTTTTAGGATTAAGCACCTTTATTTATCATTATAATATCAGGTCCCCTGCTCCCCGAACTCCATATAATTTCCTGATCAAGAAATGAAATACAGAATTGTTCCTTTAGAAATAACATTTGAATGCTGAAGCTGCGTGGAAAGAAGATGTGCAAAATGATGTCTGTTTCTGATCTGACTGTGGTTTCCTGCTTAAGGATTTTACTGATTTGTTTTTTGTCTTACCGGAAAAATAACTTGCCGTGAGGCTCTGCTTGTGCTGGGTCAAGATGGCCGTGGGAGATCGCTCTGAGTTGCCTGTTAAGCTTTCTAATAGGAATTTTTGAAGCATGGACTTGCTCTCACCCTTGTACTTGGCTTAAGCAGCAGCTGGCAGGGCAGCGTGACGTGAGAAGCAGGAGAGTTAAGTATGACCATTGCCTGCAGTCAGCGGCCGCTCTTTAGGAGCATTGCTGGGACTCCAGCCAAGACTAACTGGACTGGCACAGCACCAGAACAACAGATGAGCCAAAGAAAGAAAATCAATGTGCTTTGCACACGTGAAGGAGTGCAGCCAGCCAAATCATATCTCTCTTGGTGTGGTTGAAAGGAATTGATACAACAGATAGGAATTGATGCAGTAGGTAGAGCTAGAGTGAGCACAGAAAGGGAAAAAGTCATACTGTGTACATAAGGTGCCATGGTGTACGTACATCAGGGGACCAGACCAGTGACTTCATTTTGACACCTGAACCAAATAATGCAGGTTCAGGCTCTCTGCCTTGTGCTAGGATCATTAAGACTTTCATTAAAACAAGAGTAACAATAACCCATACAACTACTCATGATCTGACAGAAAACTCATTTCTGAGAACACGGTCTGTAATATCCAGAAGTCTACTCATGTGTAATTCAAATAGGTAGATGATATTACTTCTGTTAAAACTGATAGTATCAATTTACGTGTTAACACAAGTGATGTCTCTGTTTGGAGGATAGATAATGGTGCTCCTCTACAATTTTCATTTAAGATCCACAAAACTACTTGTTGCTTTTCAGCTGTCAGATATTATAAAGTGAACCATAAAAGGTGTTCACAATCCTGTACATAGTCTAGACTCCTATGCTGTTGGCATAAAAATCCTATACGTGTTAAAACTTGTGTTTTCTCTGAGTGTTCTAGGCAGGTATCCAGAAATCGATTCATTTTACCGTATAGATCTGCTGTATAATTTAGAGGAAGCTTCAATTGTTCCATAATTTATGTATCTTTCTGGACCTAGTATTCAGTTTTAAGTTTCTTAGTTTGGTTTGTTCCAGGATTGTTTTCTTAAGACACTACATCCCAAGTATTTGCTGATTTTTTGCAGTACCCTAAATTGGTAAACAATCTGTTTAGCCTCTGAAATTTAGCACATTTATCAAGTGAGTTTTATGATATTCTAATTTTATGGTACTATTTTGGAAGCATATTCTTATTAGTATGAAAGGAAAAGCAGTACATTTATCTTCCGTAATATTTGGTTAGTTCTGTTTATAGCCCTTTGATTATAGTAAGCACGATATGCCTGTTTGTTCCGAAGTTTGAAGAAATATAAAGTAAGTTATCAAAATGGGAATGATTGTGCTTTTTGGCACTTACACATAACCTGCTGTAGCTGTCTTCATACACAGTACGATTTGCCATCTTGTGTCCTGATCTGATGAGAAACAGGTTTACTATTATGTTTAGCATTTTCCCAGATGGACAGAATTAAACTAAAACAGGAAAATGCTAGCATTGAGACATAGTAATCACTGTCATAGCTGATGACTGAAAGTAAGTAAGATGACGATAATTTCAAGAATATTCTGACCATAAACATGTAAGATAATAACAACAGATCCATAGTGAACTTGCAGCAAAATTGTGATTTTTTTTTTTTTTACAGTATCAGAGCATATAAGTGAAGAAAATGATAGCTGCTTTTACATTTTTATGAGGTGCACTTGGAATTTAGACTACAAACGTTTTCAACTATATTTAATAGAAGAAAGTAGTTTGAAGATGTGCCGTTTTATTTCCAGATCATGCTGTATCTAACGGTTCTCTTTAAGAATGAGGTGTTGATTGACTTCTCTTTTTATCAAATATTTCCAGTCTTGGACTAGCCTGTTGTAAACATGATTCCTGCAATGGAGAGCAGAATTCTTATGCTTTTTTCATAATAAAATAATGAACAGTGTTCATAAAAGTAATGAGACTAACATAATGTGTAATACTCTATGTAATTTGTTATTAAGCTCAGCAAAATGGCCTCAAAGCTACAGTGTATACAGGAGTGTAGATTGAATTATTTGGTCTGATGTTTTCATAGCATCCATGTTCTCATTGGACCGATAGCCTTGATAAAATATTGATATAAACTCATTTTGCAGGAGGATAAGTAATTAAAACTACATCAGTACTGACAGTTCAAGTTGATCACACTTTTATACCCTTTTTAATCCCTGAACTCTACATAGTCTTAATTTCTGCACTCTTACACTTGTTATTACCTGATAACTAGAGGTCCAATTTTTTTATTTTCAAACTAAGTGTTGTGCAAATTCCAGCAGATTTCCGTAAGTTTTCTTGTTTTATGGCTTATGTGTGGGGTTTTTTTTAAATATTGATACTCCAAACCATTAAATTTCTCAAACTAAATATGTTTCCATGGTAGAAGTATATAAAGATAGAGATCTTCAGTTACATTTGTATGACCAGCTAATTGGCTGGTTAGTTTCTTAGGTCTTTATTATTCAACAGAGCAGTCATTTAATTTGATTTTCTTCTCTTGGGTGTTGATCAGAACAACACAAAGCTACGTGATCAATATTTCTTCTTCAGTTAAGGTGTTCAGATTTACATGAACCTGTGAAATTGCCTTTGGACAGCTTGCAGACTGCCTCGTGGATCTGGTTTTTGCTACAGTTTTAGCTATTAGGTTCATTTTCATGCAAGTCAAATTGAATTCTGGTCAATGGTTTATGTTGCTAAGTGGTAACTATTTCCTTTTCTCCCCTAGTTAATACCAGAACTGCTGCTGTTTTGGCTGGTGTGGGACAAAAGATGTATGCATGCTTTGCTTTTCCTCTGGATGTCTTTCGTGCTTTTTCATCTCTCCAAGATCAAGAGCTCTGCAATGATGCTTCTAAATTGATATTTCTCTAATGTTGTTTTGTATGATAAGAATTATAACATTTCATAGATGTTCCTTAAATGAAAAGGAATGACCTGATAGGATCTTCAGTAAAAAGGCTTAAAAGATTCAGAAAACAATGAAATGGACTTCTGTGCAGGGAGCTATTCACATTTCTGTGTAATGTCTTTGGATGCATTAATTTGTTTATGGAGCAGCTTAGAAAATGTTATTGAAAATACCGCATATGACAAAGGAGAATTGAGTTTCATTATTTGAGTGTAATTATCTCACACTGTGTGAAACAGCCTTTTCTTGTCAAGAGCAAAGTAAAAGTGTTAAGCCTATTATAACATCTCTTTTGATGTTTTTGTAGGATGGAATAAAAGATGAATGCTCGGTGCTGAAGCTGCAGCTAAAGGAGAGAGATGAACTCATAGCCCAGCTTCGTGAGGAGCTGGTAAGCAGAAGAAGCAATCCTTACTTTTCTGGGTGGTTTTGAGTTCTTTTACCTGATAATGTCACTCCAAGAGCAGAAATTAAAGAAACATAATTTCACACCCTCTACAGAGTAGCTAGCCTAAGGCTATGTTAATCATATGGATAAACACTGATAACACTGACTGTACATTTCTAGGGACTTGTCAGCCTCTGAAGTGGCTATCTAGATTCACTGCTAGTAGAAGTTTCTTTGAAAAGATTGTGTTGACAGTTGTCTTGATCAGAGGCAGATTAAGTAGCACAGCACTGTATGCGTATGCCAGAAATCTTGAAGGGCCATGCACATGCCTGATAAATTGTCAGTACTTCTCCCATGAGCTGCTTTTCACATCCACAAGATTGTTCAGTAGAAAATGAAATGCCTTTTTTTTTCTCCATAATGGTTGTCTTTACATAAAATAAAAAGTACTCTTACATTTGCTGAACCTTTTCTAGCATATGGGCTACTAATTCTTGACTACTACCATTTTAAGGAGAGACAGAATACTTTCCAGTGACTGAAGGAAGAAAAATACCTGATATAGAAATTAAAAAAAAATTAAAGACATGAAAATGCATTTTATTAGTCTGTTAGGGCTGTATTAACAGAATTTTAAAATTCCTTTTTTGATGGAACATGGATGTCTTCAGTATTTTTAAATAAAGAGCAATTTTTTACCTCCTTGCTCACAAAGAACCGAAACGCTTTGCAGAGAAAGCATGTAAGGTCACCACATTCAGGACGGCATTCAGCACATTGCATTCCTTCCATGAAAGCTGCAGGTGTGCAGGCACCTAAGATTTTGTTTTAGCACCCTTTGGGATATGGGATTGTTTCCCTAATTAGATTAATTAGCTGAACTACCTCAGGGCCTTTTTGTGCTTTTCTGTCTCATGCCTCATGGCTAGCTCAGAACTGGAACAGAATTAATTTGGGTCTATCTATTATTGCATCCTTTATATGCTCACTAAAAACACCAGTATACTTTTATGCCATATAGCTTATAAAAGTTAAGTTTCAAGTTACGTGCAAAAAATAAAATACTGCTCAAGACTGAAAGATCTCTTTGCTATAGTAACATCTGCAAAATAAATACAGGTCATCAATATTGTTTGTTTCATATTTGGCTACATTAAGAAATGATGTAGTATGTAATTATTATCTAAAATTAAATGACAAAGTGGGACATGGGGTACGTCAAGCTTCTGCACAGTCCTGGAGCATTAATTTTATATCAGTCAAGATCAGAACATATGCTGTTTAACTGGTTGACAATTTTGTCAGTGTGAAATTACCCTGTGTTGATACAGGGAGCTGTAGCTCATTTGCTGTTAACTGTTGTCAAAGTTCATCTGTATGTATGTCAGTCTCACAGGGAACTGTCATAATAGAGAAAAAACTATAACTTCCTAGGGCTAAGAAATAAAGATTTCTGTATGATTGAAAGTGAGTGTCACGGATTTAATCCATGAGTAATTGACTTCAGTTTTGACACTCTAGGACTTGTAAAAGGAGTGCAGGTGGGATTCCTGAGACCACATTTAGTCATTTGACATTAAGTTTTGAAAGGACTGAGTGTATCTGATTTACTTCTATTGTACTAAGTAAAGATAGATTGGAAGGGGAATATGACTGAAGCTACTTTTAGTTTAGAAAAAAAAAAAGTAGTGGGTGCCCACAGGATTGGAAAAAAAGAACTTTTTTTTTTATCTGAGATATCTAAGTACAGTAATAGATGATTTTTTTTTTTTAATCTCTATTGTGTCTTCTCCTGCAATAAAATTGATCTGTAAAAAGGTGGGGGGCTGGTTTGTTTAACAGTGCAGTGTTGTAAGACATGCCAGGATTTCTAGAGCAGCTAGAATTAGTGCCAGTCCAGTAAAAGAGCACACTGAAAACACACTTCGGAGTTGTGCCAGAACTGAACATTTTGACAAGTCTTCCAGAAACAAAGTGATTTTATCACGTTGTCATGGGATCACCGAACTGAAGTCTGTTTATTGAAGGACCTCAGCAATCTAGCTAGGGAAGTACCTACTCAGCTTAGGCAGGGGTGCTCTCTAAGGTTTGGTGGCTATGTGGCTATGAAACAGCAATTGCCAATGACATGTTTGATCTTGAGCATCCAAAAAAGCCTCGATGTTGTTACAGTAAGCCTCTCTTGTTTTCCTGATGAGCCCCTATAAAACTGATGATGCGATCTGAAGTCCTCTGAGGGCTTTGGTCCCTCTGGCCACCACCACTTGCACTGCACATCTGGTGCTCTCTTCCTGGAGGTACCCTGGGCCCTGCCACCATGGCACTTCATGAGGTTTGCTCTTGATTGTGTGAGATGTTTTTAGGAACTGCATGCAGTGGACTGTTCAGGAAAAATAAGCTCTCTTTTCAGAGCTGTTAGAAATAAATTAAATTTAAAATGCTTGCTAGAAAATTCTGATAATGTTTTCTTTGCTTGCATAAAATTGGCCAAAAATGATACAAAGCATGCTTTAATATTCTGCAAATGCTATAGTTATTTATGTGTTTGTAAGACTGTAAATATTCAGAAAGTGAATTTTTATGGAAGTTAAGAGCAGTAATTTTTGGCTAATGAAATTGTACATGTTTCCTCGTCTACAATTTATTACAAGCTTAGCACTTGATGAATAACTACCATTTTTATTCTTGTATCTTAAGGCAACCTATATTCCATCGTCATTCTGAATATGGAAATATAAAACTTGTAAACACAACCTACCTATCTTGAAATTGTGGCATCATAATGCTAATTCAGTGATAGCACATAAAAATTGATTTGAGTGGGAGTCAGTTTTATACTTCTTGAGGAGTACATGAAAATCTGTACTTTCCTTGTTATTTTCCATGAAGTTCAGTGCTTGCATTTAGATGTAAACCCCTTGGTTAATTGTTTTTGCTGCAGAACTCTTCAACTAATGTAAAGTGAATTTCAGGTACATTTTGGCTCTCCAGGAGCTTTTCCTTCTTTCTTTTCTCTCATTTTTCTGGAGTTTTCTAGTTATCTTCCCCTCTCCCCTTGGATATTTTTTCTTTAACTTTCAAATACTGTAAAGAAGTATTTCTGCCTCATTTGAATGCATTATTAAGGAGACTTTGCAATGAGCTGAGGGTGGAAAATGTCAAGGGGGAGTGTGAGCTGACTTGCTGTAAGCTGATGAAGGTTCAAAACACCTGCAGCTGTTCTCTCTTGTAATTGTTACCTAGCTTTTTAAGGGAGAAAAAGGTTAATACTTTAGGAATGAAAATAAGGGTTTAGATGCACAGCTACAGTACCGAGGTGGAAAGGATAAAATGCAGGGAGCCATCACCTACCTCTGAGCAAACAAAAAAGAACACATAAAAGTAGTCTCTCGAATTTTCTCTTTGTTCTCTTTTTAGTGATTATTTTGGATTGACTTTCTTGGTCATCAGAATGGTGTCTGTTTGTCTTTGGAAAAATAAATAGAGGTAGACAGGGAAGTGGGATTAATTCCTCTAAGCTCCCAGTATCTCCTGAAGAACGCCTGCTTCAGAAATTGAAGGAGAGTTTGTCTTCGAAGATGTCAGGTGCAAAAAGCTACTCTAAGGCTCCCTGTAAAGGTAAACCTCAGCTGGAAATGAAAATTTGGGTTCGAAACGTCGCTTTGTCTCAAAGCTCTACTCATTTGTGAAAATATTATCTTATCAAAGAAATTAAGTGTATCCATTCTGCAGGGTTCGGTAATGGAGTCATTCATGTACTCTTATTTTCTTTTTTGTTTTTCTCTTTTCTTTCTCCCTGCTCCACCCCCCCAAATTAACTAAAATAAATAAATGTCTTAGTTTTCATTGGGCACAAAGATGTTTGAAACCTTGGCTGTCTCATGCCCAGCTCCACCTGTAACTGCATCTTACTGACATTTTCCCAAATCGATCTTTTTCCACTGCAATGTGAGCACTTAGAATGACTTTAAGCAGAAAATGTTTTCATGGTATATTGGCAAAAATAACTGACTGCTGTTTACAGTAACATTTATTCTATTGCTGTCACTGGTACAGCGACATTCATGCTGAAAAATGAGTGTTAACAGCATTATCCTTTCAACCTTGATTCCCTGTGTAACTTGAGTCATGTGTCTTGTGCCACAGAAATAAAAAATGTAGTGAGGTGGTTTGAGTGGATTTTGAGTAGAACTGGAGGCAAAGTTAGGTCAGGAAATTAATCCCCCTTATGGCCCAGCTGTTGGAGATACTTTTCTGCTGTGGAGGTGGCTCTTTATCAAGTATTTAGACCTTTTACATTTATGGAATAGCTAGGTACAGCGCTAGCTAAGTGGGCTTTACCTCAAGCTGTAGAAGTTAATGCTTTAGGACTGGATATTCCACAAGACATAGCTGTCTTTTTTTTTTTTCTGTCTTTTCAAATCGTGAACAATCTCCACTTTCTTGTCCAAAACTTTATGTTAAGTGATTTAAGGAGATGGGGGGCTTGTACTGTACTTTTGTGGGAGGAGATGTGGGTGGGTGGTTGTTTTTGGGAGGGAGGTTTGTTCTTTTTTTTTTTTTTATTTGGAGCTTGGGGGTGGTTATGTTTGTTTGTTTTGTTGCTGTTTCCTAAATATAGTGTATTCCTGGAGGGCAAAAGTGATGGCAAGCTTAGCTGTTTTCTGTAGATTGATTTCAATAATGGGCAATTAGCCAATTGCTGGTGTTTTGAAGTGTCATGAAGATGAGTACTTGTTATTCCACTTTGAAGTGTAACAGAAAGCCTTAGATGTGTTTGAATCTGGCTGATGAACTGTTTATGAAAGACACTTAGGTTAAGTGTAAAAATCACCTTATGTAGTTATGCCAATACAGATCCCTTCAATTTTAGTCTTAACATCCCAACTTGTTTTGACAGACAAAGAATGAATTTGGTTTTTAATGAACTTGTAGTGAAAATAACTTTTTTAATTCTTAGGAAAAAGAGAAATTTTCATTAGTCCAGGCTATTTTCGAAATGTTAAAAAAAGTTGTCTTTGAAATGTTAAGGAAATCACATAATTCCCATTCAAAAGGAATAATAGTCCTTATGTTCGAAAAAAAACCCCTATCTTAATTATTACACTCATTACCCATTTTTTCTACATTCTACTGGTTTGTAGTGTTATTACACTTTGGCTATTTTATGAGAAGATATTATAGACGTGGATAATTTACATAAGAACCAGCATTTGTAAGTACTTCCAAATCCTCCTGCTTCCTCATATTTAGGAAACATTAGGAGTAGAAAAGAAAAAGATATGGTGTACTTAAACATTATTAAAGTGTCGGCCTTCTTCTCCCTTTTTTAAAGGAGAACTAATTGCTTGTATTCAAGAAAAGGCTTATCTGGGTGGTAATTACTCTCTAAATCAGTTCCACAAGACAGACATGAAGTGTTAAAATGGCAATATCCTATAACACACAATGAGGATTAGGCTCCAATTCCTCTTTACACCAGGTCCTTGATGAAAAGCTGCCAGTCAGATAGGATCTTTAATATTCCTTGGCACTTGTGGAGGTGATTCTGCATATGAGTTTAAGTCTCTGCTACAAAACATTTTGCTATTGTGGTGTTTGGCATAGATAAAGAAATATGACAGTAGCACAGAGTAGTGTATTCCTGCTCTCACTGAGACTCTTCTCCTGAGTATTTCATAAAAATAACACCGCAAAAATGAGCAAACCTGAAATAAACTTGCTCGAAGTATCCCTTGAGACACAGTGCTGAGGCTTACCCTCCTTTAGTAGTAATGCACTGTGTATGCTTGTCTTCAGCAGGAGTGTCACTTGTAGACAGTTGCCTTCATGAGATGTGTGGTGTTTTACTGACAGGCCCTTTGCTATAACCAGGCAATTCTGATCTGGTGTTACACCCAAATCTTGGAGAACTTCAATTTTTGATCTATCTGAAGGAAAAAATGTAGGTCTCAATGTCACCTTTCCTTTTTTTTCACTTCATTTTTTTTTAAGAAGTTTTAACTCTAGTGAAGATCTAAAGATAGCTAACAACTGAAAGTCCTTTTGTGGTAGGCATATTCAGGGAGGGGTAGGCTTTGCTGGTTCTGCAGCTGTTTTTTTTCAGTTTGCTACAGTGGTCAGAAGTCTTTTGGTGATCTTAGACTATTTAAGCCATTAACCATTTCAGTCTCTGACGGTAAGCAAAGGAAAATCTGTGTTGTTTTATAAGTGCTAGGAATAAAGGATATGAAGAGATCAGCAAAGAGCCAGTGTGATTTTTGTATGGTTTAGATTGCTCAAAATTCTATTGTCTATTTTTTTATTTTAGTCTCTCACACAGTGTCTTTCTTGGTAGTTACCTTACACTCAAGAATGGCTAACGCTTTATGGTAAAGAAGGTCATAGAAGGAAAACTGACTAAAAATATCGAAATTCATTGTTGCTTGATGTGGCCCTATGAGATATTAAATTAATTCTCAAAGAAGTACTTCAGTTTGAGCTGACATAAAAGTGACTGCTGTCAGTGTCATCTAATGGAATACTGTTGTGTATGTGTGTTTAAAAGAGCACAGAGGAAAGTAATTTTCCTTAAAAACAGATACACATATGCTGGAAAGCTTGTTTTGCTTCTGAAGACTAGCAGTTTAATTTGTATGACTTAACAGCTTCGATATGTTGCTAAAGGCATGTGTGTGACACATTTTTATTGTACTTATCTCATAAATGCATTATTCTCACCTCTGCACCACAGTGTTTAATGAATCAACTGGTAGTGTTGTTTCTTTCAATAATTAATTTTCAGGTTGGGGAAATACTTTTGCTTTTCAAGATGTGGGGATATCTGTCTGTAGTTCACTAAGGATTGATAGGAGAATAATGGGAGTTTTTTGCCTTTTTTTTTTTCTTCCCCTTAGTTATAGTTTAGTGCCTTGTCCAGTTTTCTTTGCCATACCTGAGCATGATTCACAGAGAAGTCTGTGCATACACACACTGGTGTAGCAACATCACAGTGAAGAATCATCTGTATTTTAGTGGCAAAACAGTATTTTTCTTTACCTTCTAGTGAAGTTCTTTAAGAAAAGAGTGTTATGAGGTTTTCATCCTCAATTAATATTGTTTCGTTCACTCATGGTATATTCATGTCCAGAGGTGAGGTTTTGCTGGCACTTTTCCTCCTGTCAATAGAGATTTTAAACTCGGTCACTTCGTGGTCACTGTGGCCAAGGTGGCCACCAGTCTCCATTTTGCTCAGGCGATGCCCTGTGATGACAAGCAGCAGATCAGCATGCATACCCAGTTTGTCTGTGTGAAGCTTTAGCTCTGAAATTGGGAATGTATTTCTGTTACCCTTTCCAGTTCTTAGAGAGCAAGACTGTCCCTTTCCATAGCTGAATTAAATAGAGTGAAGTATTATAGATCTTTCATGTTTGAGTAGCTAATCATTATCTTGCATGTCCTCTGTTATCTCTGTTATTTTTGACAGCATAGGTGGGAAGGATGCTGATAGTGAAGAGCTAGTAGAAGTGGCCATTTATCCATCCATGTATTTCAGAGAATTTAGATAAATGCCTTTTTTCACAATATATGTCTGACATGAAGTGGTAGGTTTTGGTCATGGGGTCAAGCCTCTGTCTTCCATCCAGGTTTTAATGCTCCACTTTGGGTTGGTCTTGTGCTGTTTTGATTTCCTACATCTTTCTTTGTCTTTTGAAATACAGTTGCCTTCTTTCTATAGAATCCACACAGTCTGCACATCTTTTAATGTCCTGTCTGTGTTTTATCAATTCTTGATTCAGAAACATGTTTGATGCCCATTTCTATTTTTTTGGGTGAAGGCTGCTACTGTTTTCAAGCTTAGACATTTGTATTGATGTTCAGCTGTAATACATTTGACTCCTGATGAGATTTCATCAGTGTCCCAGTGCAACAAGAAAGGAATGGATTCTGTGGCAAAGTTTTCTGAAATGACCTGCTCATTACCCTGTATTTAAGGGGGGTGTTTGGTGAGATAGGCAGGGGTCTGTACAAATGCTTCTTCATCTTTCAGGGAGGAGGCAGATGACTGAAGAGCTGTAATGCTTTCATGCTGAGTGGTAGTGAAAAGTGCCATGTGGGATATCATTGATAAAAAAGTGTGTTACAAGACTATACACAAAAGCCTGAGCATTGTCCTAGCAGAGAGCTGGCTTGCAGATTTCTACTTTCATTGGCAAATTCTTTCCAAAAAATATTGCTCAAGTAATCTCCTTTCATAGTTTGTGTCCCTTGATACTTTAACTAGATGAACTCTTTATATTCCCTTGTATCTTGATTAGAAGACAATAAAATAATTGTATATGGTCATAATCAGAAAATCAAATAAAAACCAATCTAACTGACTTTTAGCTGCATGTTACAGTTAAATTATAAGGAGAAAATAAGCTACTGCTTAATAGTAAATCAACTTAATCTCACTCGTACATTTATTTGGTTTGTCTGGGATATTCAATTCTGAGTATTTTTTCATTAGGTTGCTCTGTATGGCTACTAAAATAAAAGTAATAAACTGTTTCTTAATAATCTTTGTTGACTTCAGAATATAGAGTGAAAAATACATCTTTTTGCATTTGGTTGGTGAGGGGTTTTTTTCAGAGCTGTTGTTCATGAATTATTCATTATGTTTGAAATGTACTTAACGTATTTCAGCGTTTTCTAGTAATAATGGAAGACATTTATCTTACACTTCCCAATTTGACTTACAGATGATATTGTTTTTCTCAAAGGGAGCTCTGGTGATTTACCAGAAGAGTAATAGAGTTTGCAGGCTGTGGTATTTATCAGAATTCACTGATTATTAACAGAGGATTTTATAAAACCAGACTTTCTCACAGTGTGATATTTGTGTTCCAGCTTACAAATGAGGGTTTCACCAAACAATGCTACTTGAGAAATAGGATGCTGTATTATTTTGGCTTTAGAAAGAACAAGTGGAGCTATTGTGCTACTAGTATGGTGATGAGAAGGAATAAAAATAAACTATGTAAACTTGCTTCAGTCTGGTTGGTGTGGTTGTGGTGGAGCTCAGGTTAATAGGCTGAAAAAATACAAAACGAAAGTAATTAAAGGAAGATCTAGAGCAGCAGGAGAACTCATTCTGTTTTTTTAGCTGAACTGTGTATTTATCATTCTGCTTTGAAGAGCAGAGTGATAGGTTCTAAACAGAAGGGTGGTATACAGAGGACTGAGGGTTTTTGGATAGTCCCTACATCTACCTTTTAAGATCACTACAAGCAGAGGCATGTTCAGCCTTTAGAACTTGCTATGCAAAGGATCCTCATTTAGCCAGTGTGAACAGGAAAGGTTAGATAATTTTCTGAAATTTTGCAGAATTCGTTTTGTTGCATCTTCTTCAATTTATGGAAATGGAATTCAGTTCTTAAGGGACAAAGATGTTTGCTTTCTTTTCTCCCTCAAGTTCAGAACCATTGGGGTGATAAGGGTAGAGAGAAAGGAACTGATGAACCACTGTAGCTTAAAACATCTTTTCTAGTACTATTTTGTCTTCATTTGTCAGATCACTGTCAGTGTATCTTTTTCTTCTTGATTTGACTGACAAATTCTCGGACCATTCTGCTTAGCCAGCAAAATTTAAAAAGTATCCAAGCAGAGAGCTTTCTTCACATACATTTATTGTAAAAGTCTGGTTTTCTGCAGAATCATGTAGGCAGATTGAAAGGGAGAGAGAAAGCTGGTTCTTAGACAGTAAGGCTTCAGTTTACTGCTATGTGTAATTGTACTTAACCTGTAGGAAATCAGGAAGCTGCATGTTTTGTGTTCGTCTGCGTAGAAAGAACCCTAAAAGTGTGGCAAAGGCAAGGTTGTGTCTTTGATAATTCCAAGAATCAGTGATAAAACATATCTGCAGAACACGAATTTTTCTCTTAATTTTTTTTCAGCTTTATTTTTTCTGTTTTATTAATCTTGACAATTTTCATTGTTCGTGAATTATTGAAACCTTCTATATGCGTGAAGTCTCTAACAGGGAGCTTAATGAGTTAGGGAGGCTGATGTGATAAGGAATACATAAAACTTGGCATGGCAAATACTAGAAACGCCAAGAGACTAGCAGTGACCATGTTGCCTAGAGAGTTGATACAGGCAGTCAGTTGAATTGCAATTCTGCCTGTGAGTAGTGCTGAGTGTACTGAACACCTAAAGTTTGGGCTTAAATGTGCTGTTTGCTCGATTCCAATGTTCAGTTGAAAAAAACTGAGATGAAAGGAGATAAAAGTTTTATCTCTACAGAGATAAAAAATAAAAAGAACGCTGTCATGTAAGACCACTTGCAGAGCATAATAAATAGAAGCATAAGTCAATTTATTAGCTATCACATCTTTGAGACATAATATCATAAATTCTAATGTCATCTGATGTAGTTCCCTTTTTTTTTTTTCCAAAGAACATAAGCTGGTAACTTAAAATGATGGGTAATTTAGAAGTGAAGGAGCTCAGGGGGTGGCAGTACTGTGAAGAATTATTTTTTCATGTGTCCAGTAGGACTTTCTCTCATTGCAACGTGTACTGTTACTCTTTGCTCTTCTCTGTGTTCACCTAGGAAGGATCTGGCTGCTTCTATCCTGTTTGATAGTGGGAGAGAGCAAATAGATCCCCCCCTTTTGCCTTCCCTTTTGCAGACAAAACAATTTCCTTTAGCCTCTCCTTCTTTGTCATTAAGTCCACTGTCACACTGGACTCTGTGCATCCACCTCTCATACTGGAGCACCCTAATTAATATGTTTTATTTTCAGGTACAGCCTCCACAGCACTGAGGGGTAATGCAGTTCTAGGCACTTTCTGTTTGCATCCTTGGCACAGTAGCCCAGCATACTGTTAAATTTCTGGTCTTAGTGTTGAAGCGTAAGTCATATTATTATTCAATATCATAAAAAAATTATTGTTTACTGCATTTTAAGGAGTTCTGGGCTAACTGAAAACGTGGCTGTTACATAGTAAGAGCTTTGACTCACTGTGGTAGTGAGGTTTGGGAGGCTGGGATTTTTTTGGTTATGTCTCCCCCCCCCACACACATATCTGTCTCTTATAGGGATAAAAAGATTGGTGAACATGAATTTGATTTTTCTTAAGCAAGGAGTCTAACAGTGAATTTGTGTAATTCAAGTGAAATCTAGTTTAAGGGTAAGCCACACAAGTCAATATCAGAACAAGGCATATATTTCTATAAAATCTCTACATCGACACTGGCATTTAAGATAATCCCACAGTCTCATTAGACGATATTCTGTAGAGCTGAGAAGCCAGTATTGCTTCTGTTAAGTTAAATCTTGAGCCATGTCCGAGAAACTACATTCAAACAGGATACATCTTTAAGGAAATAGGATGTATTTTTAAGAATAAGACTTTTAAGAAAAGAAATGTGTGGAACAATATTTTTCATATCAAGGATATAGAATAAAGCTAAAATATATGCAATGATGAAAAAAAATCAAGAGGAAGGTGCGGGTGTGAGTGGTTACAGCTCAGAATTTCAGTACTACATGGGACTATGTCTCAGATGAGCAGCAGGCTTGGGTTGCCCCATGGTGGACCAGCTAGATGTTTCTGTGCTTTGTCTCAGTAAGAACAGAATACAGTTACTCCTTAATTACTGTTTCTTCCTCTAATAAGATACTGAAGGCTTATAGGATCCCTTTTCAGAGCAAACTTTTTCTCACTTTCTTTTTCTGCAGCTCTGACCAGTATTGATTGTAAAATTTGTAGGTTGGTTGTTGGCAAAGATTTTATTTTTATCATTTTAGTCAGTTTGCATGGACAAGCATGCATGCACTGCTTAAAAAGAAAAATAAAAATGAGTGGTTATGTCTTGCTGTTCTAGTTTTTGTGATCATCCTCCTCCTTTTGCTCGTAATGTTTTGTAGTTTAATCACTTTGTGACTTGATATAATTAACAGACAGGACATCCTAGGTTAATAGACTTCATCAACACATTTAGGTTTGGTTAGAAGGGTAAGGAAGCTGTTCACCTCTCCCTGGAGAGCTGCTGCCCGGGTAGCTTCTAGTACCCAGGAAGAGGCTTTTGCACGAGGTAAGTTTTGGAATGCTTTTCAGCCTTTTGTGTATACTTACACAATGAGCACTGAAGGTATCAACAAAAAATGTTAGCAAAAGTTTGCTCATTTAGTTTGCTGAACATCTCTTCTCAACTAACTGTGTTGTGCCATACATTTAACTTATAGGACAGCATCTTTAAAGGGATCTTAAGGGCCTCACATTTAAAGGTTTCAGGAGTTTAGGTCTGTGAATTTCTTAGTGTTTCTTGATCACTTATCACTTAGTAATTCTTAGTAATTATGTCAGGATGCAGAATTAGAAATGTTTATTGGTGAAGAATGTTAAAGTAGTGTCAAACGCTTGTTACTTGACATTTCATTATGATTTTGACTTTTTTTGGTATAGCACTATTAATCGTTAGCATCCCTCTTGGTATTTTTTGGTGCTAGAGTCCTTGTACTTCTAGGCACTGATGTGGAAAAAAAAAAAAAGAATAATATTCCAGTCCCCAGTAATGTTGCTAGTCTCCCACTAGGCACTGGGTGAAGGAGCTCCTGAATTGTACTATAAATAGTGTTACATTTTTCAGAAGGCATGGGAGTAGAATTTTATACTTATGACTAATTAAATGCAATTGAGAATGATCACGTACAAGTAGACATCTTTCACAGCTCATCTGTTTTTATGCTAAAATGAGTGAAAATAGCTATCCTTCCTTTTTGTGTTAAACATCTGCTTTGGTTTTTCATATGTAATTGTGAGAGAATTACGTGGACAAGCTTGTTTATGGTTCTTTGCTGTTAAAACAAGTGTTTAACAATCCCAGTTATCAGGTGTACATCACCATTACATTGGACTTGATTCCCTGTTGTGGCTGCTTTGAACTTAAATGTGCTATAGACAACATGTTGATAGTGTCCCATTGATCTCTTAGGTTTAGAACCACGTAATCTTTTATTCCACTGTAGGACCTGAAGTAATACTGCAATCCTTTTCTCATTCACTTATGCCAGCCCCAGAGTAGTTGTTTTCTGTTTCTTTGCACAAGGTTGGGAAGCACCGTAAATCATGCCATGAAAGCTCTCATATGTAGGCTGTCTTCCTGGCAACTGTCTTTGTTTGCATTAATATCCACATATGGTGTTTAGCAGAGGCAAGAAGTCTTTAAAAAAATAAGCAAAACAAACTTGAAGTGAGAGCTTGTCTACCATAATCACAGTTAAGCCATTTTATAATGTAAAAAAAAAAAAAAAGTAATTTTTTGTAACATGGCTTTTTTCTGCAAAACTTCAGTGTGAACTAAGAGAGAAAGCTCTAATTTCTGCTCATGATGATTTATTTGTCAATAAGGACTAAGTCTTTAGCAAGCGTGCGTAAGCATACCTACATGATGTGCTGATGAGCTCTGCTGATTTACAGCAAATCCTGTCATTTAATGCCTAAAGGGGAAAATTGTAAGTATCCATTTCGTAAGAGAGTGATAGAATGCTTCATTTACTTTACATGCTTTTGATGGACAGGCATATTAATGTAACACCTCACGTGTAAAGATTGTTGGCAACTTACTTTGTCATTCATTAGATCAGGTTGTGCCTTTTGATTTAAAGATGATTTGTGTACTGCATTGAAAGTAAAAGAGTGCAAGAAAGGCCAGTGTTAACCAAGTTGCCTGCCTCCCTCTGTGATTTAGGGTGTGACCTCCTTAATCAAATAACCAAAAAGAACCAGGTGTTACTTTTAAGATTAGGCTGGAAATGAAGAAAGGAAAGTTGACGATACCATATGCTGTCTCACATGCACACGTGCCCCCACACACCTTTGTCTGTTAGAAAATTGAAAGCTAATCTTTCTGAAGTAAAATAGCAACAGTGTTTCTCAGACTTCATGGGATTACAGTGAAGAAAACAAGAGAATAATTTTGAAGGTTTAGTAATTCTTTTTGTTTTCTGAGACTTTTCTGGTTTATGGTAGCCGAAGGATACAATAGCAGCTACGGAAGTGCAAAATCAACCACAATGGGAAACAGCTTTTAGGGACGATTTGAAAAAATCATGCTAGAATGCTATAGAAAATTTCTTTTCACAAGGGCTTCTGTTTGTTGAAGGCAATTTTTACTGTCCTTTTTACTGCAGCTGCTGTGAATCCTATAATATTTTTACCACCAACAGGAATCAGGAATGCATTAAAATACCTCCAAGCTTAATGAAACAGAGGCAGGAAATGACTTTGAGAGGGGTTTAGATATCAGCTTAAGCATCAACTTAAAAGGGTGTTTCAGTTGTTCTGAAAAAAAAAAAAAAAAGGGTTTTACCAAGACAGAAGAACTTAGCCTTGACAGAGGAGTTACCAAAAAGCTACATATGGTACAAATTTTGTTTTTGTGAAAAGAAATTGGGTGCTACTTTTATTGCAGGCTCTCTTAGCGATGAGATATTAGAGTTACACATATTTATGTCCACCCAACTTGGGGGGCGATTAACAAGAGCAAAAGAAAGTTTCTGTTCTTCATTGTCTTTCACTTTCTGTGGTCGTCCAATGTGGCTCTTCCTACCAAAACTATATATTCTCTTATCATTACTTTATTAAACTAAAACTTTATTGTAAAAAAAAAAATGTGTTTTCTCTTGGGACAGAGACAGTTAAAGCATTACCAGCAGTGCACAGTTTTAAAGTTTAATAGACAGGTCATTTTTTGTATATATATAGATTATGCTATAATGGGTACCTAGAGAGGTATAAAGCTAGCTTTGTATGGAGAGGTATGCAACATGGTGTCACAGGGGTTTAAAACAGTACATTATCCCTTAAGCTTTAGAAGATGGAGTTCCAAATGATCATCTCAGAAGCCTCTGCAGTCTATTTAACACAATTCTTTTTATTTGTCCTTAAAGTATGGATGAACATACAGTGCCATTCAGGCCATTCTTTTCAAACATTTTTTAAAAGAACTGTGAACTCCATTTAAGCCACGGCAGGGACCTCTTTTCTCCAGCAGGAATGAAAGTTCAGCAGTTCTAGGCTTTCTGTGTGCTGTTCCACAAGGGTTTATTACCTTTTTGCAGCTGACTTCTGAAAGTCAAAGTTTTTTCACTTCCTGTTGTCAGGATACTCAAAAGAGAAAAAACTTTTTTCTTATTTCAAGACAGAAATAATTTGTTAGTCAAAATTTGGGTTAAATTCCCAAACAATGTTGAGGAGAATGCATTTGTGTTTTCTATTTGAACTTGTTTGAAATTTTCAGAATTAACTTCAGTATCACCATTTTTTTCATCATGCTAACATTTTTAAAAACTCTGACAGAATAAAAATGATGTAAAGATACAAAGGCTGCATTTTTTTATGTTGTGAGTCTGTAAGTATCTGTTGTTTCTGTACTGTCAAGTAGTATTTATCAGCATGAGTAGGAATGGATCTGAAGATTATAACAGTTGGTTCTGATAATTCAGTATCCACTCTATGAATTTGCATGGTCTTTTACTCTTAAATAAGGTCCTCTTGGTTGAACCTTCATTAGAAGTTGAAGCATACCAAGTGTGTTCCTCAAATACATGTTTTTGTTCAATTTTACATGGAAGAAGTTGAGTTTGTGCACTCAGAGAATGTTACCTGGTACGAACCAAAAGTTCATGGTGGAATTGACATTTGGAAATCCTGTCTGAACTCCAATGTCTGTATGGATAAACATCTAGACAGGTTCAAGCTTTGGTGATGGATTTTGCTCCCTTCAGTGGCATGTGGAAAGGTGAATGGGGGCATTGGTCAGTTGTCTGTGCCGCTCCTTCCTCTTCAGGGATGGATTCCTCATGCTCTTTCCCCACTCCACACCATGCAGTCCCTCCCACAGGATGCAGTCCTCCACAAACTTCTCTGATGCGAGTCCTTCCCCTGAGCTGCAGTTCTTCATGAACTTCTCCAGCATGGGTCCGTTTCATGAGGTGCATACCCTCAGGAATAGGCTGCCGCAGCGTGGTTTCTCCACAGGGTCACAAGTCCTGCCCCAACGTGGGCTCCTCTCTCCATGAGGCCATAGGTCCTGCCAGGAGCTTGCTTCAAAGTGTGCTTTCCATGGGGTCACAGCCTCCTTCAGGTCACATCCACCTGTATGAGGGATCCTCCATGGGCTGCAGGTGGACCTTGGCTCCCCCATGGACCTCCATGGATTGCAGAGGGACAACCTTCTTCACCATGGGCTACAGGGGCATCGTTGCAGTGCCTGGAGCACTTCCTGTTCCTTCTTCACTGACCTGGGTGTCTGCAGAGCTGATTCTCTCTCCTGCTGCAAATGCTCTCATGCAGTAACTTTTTTCCCATTCAGAGATATGTTATCCCAGAGGTGCTGCCACTGTCAGCCTTGGTCAGCAGTGGGTCTGTCTTGGAGCTGGTTGGCATTGGCTCTGTGGAACATTAGGAAAGCTCCTAGAAGCTTCTCAGAGAAGCCACCCCTATACCCCCTAAAAACCTGGCTATACAAACCCAATGCAGAGGTGATATGAAATAGATTATTTGCACAACTTGAATATGTGATGTGTGACCAGTAAGCATTAAAAATGTTATTTGAAAAAGAGGACTGTGAAATGGTCTATTAGTATTTTGAAGTCTCCTTTCTCAAGAAAATGACTGAAATTCACTTGAATTCTATGTTTTGCTGCTTTTTTGGTGATTGTGAATCACTGAAAGATGCACATATCATTATTTGTCCCTTTCAATGCCTAATCAGTTTATAAAAATCTTGCTAGTCCCATTTTTGTAGCGTTCATGCCAATGTAATATCATCAATGTAGATCTTGAATGCTGTTTATGAATGAGCTAGTACAGAATTCGTTTAATTCTCTCTGATTATCTCTGAATGCTTCGTCGTATTAAAAACTTCTGCAGTTCTACAGTTTCAAGCAAGCGGATACCAGTCTCTTTTAGAAGTTGACGACAAAATTTGTTTTGTTTTGTTTTATTTGGTCAGAGTTGTCCCATGTGATTATGGATACAAAGAAAATGAATTTCCTGTGGAAGTAGTTTATGCTCCATTTTTAGGTGATTGCTGGGCTTTACTCACATTTAAACTCCATTTCCTGTGGATAGCTTTTTTTAAAAAAAAAATCTTACTGAATATTGTGTCTCATTGTACATTTCCTTTACCTATATCGATTAAATAGATCATCTGTATCCCTGTTCTGTTGATTTCTCTCAAAAGTTCAAAACCAAAATCTGTTTTCCATATTTACATGAAGAGATTCTCACTTCCAAAGTTGCTACTATGCTAGAATATATAGTTATACAGAATAAACTTTGGAATCTTAGTGTTCAAATTACAACCAAAAATAATGGAAAAACAAACAAACAAACGACCAATAAAACCCAAGCTTCAAATAGCTGAACATTGCTTAGCTTTGGTATGGGATTACTTAATGAGATGTCAAAGTGTAAATGTCTATCTTCAATCTGTGAGTTGGTTATGAATAATCTCTCTAAGATACAGCCCAGTAATTTTAGGGAAGTTATTGCAACTCTCACAGGCATTACATGTACTAGGAGGTGGGGAAGTGAGGTGTCTGGCAGATAGGTTTATTCCACTTGGGTAACTTGGACTGAATCTAGGCACCTGAAGAGCTTTTGTGACAGTGTGGTTCTTACTGCATTATTCATAGTTTTGGAATGGGAGGTCACTCTCTAGAAAGATTATGCTGTATCTTTGACTGCTCTCTCAAGCATTAGAAACCTTAAATTATGAAGGAAATGAAATCATATCTGTGTTAGTAGTGAATGGGATAACTGTCCTAAATGCTGTGCACATCACTTCTAAGTCCTTATTGATTAATTAGAGGAAGACTGTGTTTTGGGAAGTGCTTCAAAATACAGTCATTTCTCACATGCATTAATAACGCTGGTATACTTGTGATGTTCTTATTCTTGAAGTTGCATTATGAGAACTCATATTAGCCTTTATAAAACTCAATGAAATCTTAAAAAATGTCCTTTGGGTAATATTTTTCACGTTTCCTGAGATTTTGGAGTTGTTCCTGTCATAATGCTTGTGTAGTTACAAGTTTTCTTTTTATGAAAGGTTGAAGCAAAGTGAAAATTTTCCCCTTAATCTGAAGTGAATATCAGATTGTTATAGGATTATATTTTTTTACTTCTATCAAGTTTTATTAATTGCCTATTTGTTCTCAAGCTCCAAGTATGGTTATAAAGGCATTATCACCATAAGTGCTTTTCTCAGTCCTGTTCTTTGAAGCTTTTATTTTGGGTGGTCCTTCAATGAAACAACTTGGAATAAAGCCATAAGTGAATGCCATATATTTTATTGAAAGGTTGAAAAAAATTTCTATGTGACATGTTGTACCTGACACGAACTGCTGTCACAATCAGGAAGTCTGATTTTTCAATTGATGTTAAATTAGAAACTGTAATGATAACCGATATTAAATAGGTACAGGGGCCCTGAACTACTACAAAAAATGAAAAATTGTCTTCCCATTGGGTGAGATTTTCCACTAAGCCACCTGTTATAAAACAAAGCTGGCTATCCTCCCTTCTTTCAATGTTTAGTTTAATGTGTAAAACATAGGATGGTCGCTTTGAGGTTACAACTTCGTTTCTTTTTCTTTGTTAGAGTGGGAAGCAGCTCTTTTGAAAGCTTTGAATAGACTGTTTCATTATGAGTGAACATTACCAGGATGTACCCATACTTGGAGAGGCACTGAAGATGTACTTTGATCAAACTCCCTGAGTTCAAGGGCCATGATTATGGAGTTAGAGATTAGCAAGGGCATAAGTGTATAATAGGAGTCTTCATGCATTGTGTGGATCTCCTCATCTGGTTCAGTCAATTTAAGTCCAGTCAGATGTCTTTTGCAATATAGAGGCTATCGTTGCTTTGAAATTTTTTTTGTGCTCCTATGGTTTCTTCTCTAAAATCATTAAATGCAATTTTATGTAATACAGGTCCTAGTTTGGATCTATTTACTGCTGCTCAAAAGCTCTTACGCCAGCAGAGCTTGCTCTTTGAGCAGAGCAGCGTTCATAGCAGAGTTTATTTGTTGCACTGGGAGCATGCAGAAGTCTCTTAAGAGGAGGTCTGAAAGATGGAGCTGCTGAACGCAGCTGGCTTCTCCATACAGCAGCAAACTAATATGTGGTGTAAAAACAACCATTGTTCCTTTATATTCCATGCTCCCTGCACAGGTGCAGGGTCTGTCAGCAGGGGCTGCCTGCTTCTCTTGCAATGTTACTTCAATAGGGGCAGTCTAAGAGCAGATGCTCTGTTATGTAGAGTGCAGATGTGCAGCAATCCGTAGCCTCTATTCTGAGGACCAGTTGGTTCTGTCAAGGTGTGCGCTATGTCTTTCTCAGTTACTCTGTTAAAGAATTCCCTGATTATGGGAGTTTAATAAATTGCCAAGTAGAAACCTTAGTATGATCAAACTGATTTTTCTAGGGAGGTGTTTGAACATCATCTATTTGCCTTATGGGGGTAACAAAGTTACTGCTATGTAGGACAGTTTGTAAGATCATGAATGAGAGAGCAAATTTATCTTGCCACTGAGAGCTAAATACAGAAACACACTAAAGTGTATGTTTCTGGGTACATGAATTTCTTATATCTCCGTAACTCTCATACCTTTTTGTAATACAAAGGGAAATAATTTTGATATTCAAGGCTGCATTATCATGGAGCAAACAAAATCGCCTGCTTTGTAACACACAAAAGTGAATGTTTTCCTGTAGTAGCTTGTTTCTCCTCATATTACAGGCTAGATATGAGATACTATCTTCCAGAAGGGTAGCCTAACACTGACATATTTAAAATTATAATTTTAACCACATTAAACCAAAATGATGCCTTTTGTATTCTCATTTAATGACTTCAGTGAAGACCTTCTTTATTAAAATTTTGGCGAAATTATTTGATTTAGTTTTCAAAAGCATTAGTGGTGTTGTCAGTATGTTAAAGTTGCATCCAGACTCTAAGACACTGACAGAATCAATTGTATTCAAAAACTCTTCCTTATAATAAACTGGAGGTTAACCTAAAACTGAAAACTAAGGAAGGTTAAGAGAGTTCCATATCATCCTCTGTGTCATTTCCTGCTGCAGTAAAGCATTTGAGCATTATGTGTGATTTAAATACTTAGGGGGTTTTTTTAAGTAACTTGAATTATGCATGACCTTAAAATTAGCCATGTGTTTAACTGCTTGGCTAGAAGTTAGGCTTTAATATTTTTAAAATTTCATTGTAAACTATACTGCCTGCTTGACTGTAATGCTTGTGGGTTCCTCCACAAGGTCACACAATGTGTGTAAGAACCTTCATGTATTTCTAAAACTATGAGAAACATCATCAATTGTTTCCACTGAACTATTAGTCACATAGAGAGTCCTGTCTCCAATAGTGGTCAGTAGCAGATGTCTTCGGAAAGGCACTTCACTACTGCTTTTCCTAACATAGCTTCACATTTTTAAAGTAATTTTCTCTCTTTGAGCAGTCTGAGTTGAAGTTTTTTCTTTATCTTATAGATACTGATGGATTTTTCTTTTCCTTCTCCAAATCTGCTAAATAAGTTTTTTAAAACAATCTAGATTTTCTACATCCATAATATGTTCTGTCCATGAGTGGCATTATTTAGCAACATAGAATCATAGAGTTGGAACGGTGACACCAGGATCATCAAAGTCCAACTCCTGGCCCTGCACAGGACCACCCCAGGAGTCACACCATGTACCTGAGGGCATTGTCCAAATGCTTCCTGAACTCTGTCAGGCTTAGTGCTGTGATCACTTCCCTGGGGAGCCTGTTCCAGGGCCCAATCACTCTTTGGGTGAAGAACTTCTTCCTAATATCTAACCTAAACCTCCCCTGACACAGCTTCATGCCATTTCCTCAGGTCACTGGTCACCAGATAGAAGAGAGAGGTGTCTGCCCCTCCACTTCCTCTTGTGAGGAAGTTGTAGACTGCAGTGACATCTACCCTCAGTCTCCTCTTCTCCAGACTGAACAGATCAAGTGACCTCAGCTGTTCCCCATATGGCTTCCCCTCAAGGCCCTTCACCATCTCTGTTGCCCTCCTTTGGACACTCTCCAATAGTTTAATTTCTTTCTTATATTGCAGCACCCAAAACTGCACACAATATTCAAGGTGAGGCCACCAGGTCAGAGCAGAGCAGGACAATCCCCTCCTTTGACTGGCTGGTGACATTTTGCTTGATGCCCTCCAGGACACGGTTGACCCTCCTGGCTGCCAGGGCACTGCTGACTCATATTCAACTTACCATTGACCAGGACCTCCAGGTCCCTTTCCATGGCGCTGCTTTCCAGCATCTCATTCCTCAGTCTGTATGAGCATCTGGAGTTGCCTCATCCCGGGTGCAGAATCCAGCACTTGTCTTTGTTAAATTTCATATGGTTGGTGATTGCCCAACCTCTAATTTGTCCAGGTCTCTCTTCAAGGCCTCCTTGCCTTTAAGGGAGTCAACCTGTGTGTGCAGAAATTCCCTCCTTTGCATTCTGCTTCCCACCTGAGCATTCCTCCCAGTTCTTGAATAGTAAGAAACATTAGGGGGTGCAAGAATAATATCCTAACCCTTCAAATTACATGTTTGGTTTCTGTAGGTATCAGACCTCTTTTGGGTAACTTTACTAAATCTGTCTGCAGAATCTTCTTGCGTAAGGGATGCTTTTGCTCATTTTCCTTCTTTGTTTCCAATTTAAGGGCTAGTAACGGAACAACATGAGTCTGATTATAATGGAAAACAATCGAGTTTGCTTTCGTGACAAAGAGCTGATGCAGCTGATCATGAGGTCACATAAGGGCTCGATGTGATGCAAGAGATACAGTGTAAATGAACAGCTGGGCAGTGGGGGCTTGCGGCCGGTGGAGGGGAGTAAGGATAGATACGGATATACTTGTAGGTAAAGTATAATGTTAAGTTCAATCATCAGTCAGGATAATATGAACTTAAGATACTTAAGAGAGTAATAAATTCTCCCCTCCCATATGCACATATATGAAGCCAATATTGCCATTTTATATCAGTGTGACATTGATGTTTATAGGTTGCCAGTCCTTCATCTGAAATTCAGATGAATTGTCTTTTGTCAAGATGCTGCTATACTTAGGACAAGTCTTCAGATAATTGTGTTTTGTTAACACTTTAGAAACTGAAGAAATTGAGGTCACCTTTCAGAGTTTTTAGTATTGTCTCTGGTGTGTTTTGGATTTTTTTTTTTTGTCTTCAAATTTGTTTCCAGATATATTCTGAAGGAATGTCTACCAAAGTAAATTACAAAAACCCCCAACGTTCCTGTGGTAATTTCACCATTTATTTTTGGCTAAGACAAAAAGAAAAAAAACCCTATGCTAACAGAAGATAATTTGCATTTCAATATTTTGAGCATAATAGGATTAAATATGAACAAAATGCATTAACTTAAATATTGCTGAGGTATTAATATTTTATAAGATGTATAAAAATTTAATTAGTTCCTTCATTTTGGATCCTTCTATCTAGTATACTAGATGAGGATATTTATTTATTTACAGATGTATGCAAATGTTTGCAATATTACTTTATATTCCTACCCCAATTCCATCAATATTCAACATGACTAATTTGTGTCGCTTTCCATTTCCTTGCTCCCATTAATGTGGAATTAGGAAATTAACACTGGCTCCATGGGTAATGATATGTACTAACGTGTCTCATAAGTATTCATATGTTCTCCCAGTAAATTTTAAATCTTCCTTCAGATCTGTAGATGAGAATAAAATCTGTACATTGGTATTAGCAAGTGACTGTGATAGAACTCTCACAGGCTGACTAGGCTGTGCATTTAAAATAGGCTTGAAATATCTGTTATCCCTTTGAATGGCAGCGTTGTGTGGTAAACCCAATACTGCTTGTATTGGAATTTGTGACTTCTGCTGTTCTCTTCCCCAGGAGGTCACTCGAGATCTTCTGCACAGTCCCTAGCATAGCAAGGATCTGCTTCCCACTCCTTTCCAGAGCTTTCTTCTTCTCCTTGAACTATAGAAAGAGCAAATGTGACAAGTTTCAAACCCTATTTCTCATGAACAGTAGGTGCTTTCTGTGTCTGGCCACATGTTGTCTGTGTTTGCCGAACCAGGTCTGCAGGGGCTTGCAATGAATGGCTTGCTGTCTGGAAGGGCTGTTCAACCATGGAAATTAAATTTAGTGTGAAGACAATCCATTTCTTCAAAAACATTTTCCATACCCACAAAATGGTAGCCTTCCTTGTAATTATGAAGTGTAATAAATAATCTCTTGAACAGAAATAGAAGTTCAGTGATAAGCAAATATTTTATTTTGGTGGGGAGCAAGTGCAATATTTCCATTATTCCATAGGACTTTTTAGTGAATGTGTAAACTGCCTAAGTACTTTGGCTGTTGGTAGTGTCCTGAAACTTTGGGATAAAAGGGGATTTCCCTCACAGGGGAAATTACTTTGCAGGATACAGTTCTAAAGCAGTATATGTGTGTGTTCAAAAAGCTTGTGGGCCAGTTTTGGATGAGAATTTTTAGGACTTGGTAGTTTCTTGAGATTGTCTGAGGAAAAAATTAGGTGTGTAGACCATAATAATTTGTTGAATGCATTGCAAGTGTGTTTTAGAAAGAGATTGCGTGGGTTGTGATACGTCACTTCAGTACTGATTGTAGTATTGTCCATGGTGAGAAAATAAAATATTTTTCATATGGTTTACCCTGAAATCTTTAGCTATATGATTCTTGGTATTACCAGAACTTACATTTTCATGAGCTATCTCTGTTGTCTGATGTAAAGCAGATATATTCTGATTAGTAGAAAAATGTAAGCGTTACTACCTTCTTTCCCCACTCCTTTCACCTCCAAAAGTGCTCAAATGTTAATAGTTAATATTTAATAGTGATCTTCACAAAAATACAACAATTTTTTTCCTTCTTTGATTTGTCAAAAAATAAAACTGCTAAGGAAGTTATACACGTACTGTTAGTAAAAATAAACTTCACTTGAAGTTTTAAAAATTATAAAAACAATTGTTCTCCTGGAATTGAAAAAAAAAAGGGAGGTGTGTGTAAACACTGTATCTATGAGAAAATAATGTGTAGGAAACCTGTAGTCATCAAAGCTGCTGTAGAACAGAATACAGAACATAATATTCTTTGGTAGGTAATGCTTTAGCAAAATATTTCAGTAAAAGTTGCAGAATACAAACTTTTCCCAGAAAACTTTCTTGTGTGTGTTTTTTTTTTTTCTGTTCCATGAGACAAAATAGCCAATAATACACTACTTTTCAGATATATAAAGATTTTTCAAGGCATATTTCTTCCATAGCATTGTCTAGTCTTTCACACATACATCTATCAATGCTGGAAGGTTCTCATTTTTTTCTGACAGAAAATACTATTTTATGCACTGTAATGTTGCTACAAAATGCTAATTCAAGTGATATTCCATCAAGACCACCATTTGTCTAAACACTTCAAGTTTAGATGCTGCATGTATAATTTTGATATAGAATAGGGAGATAGTTTTACATTTTCAATTGCTTATCTCTGCAAGTTCTGCCAATTTTGGCCATCGGTGTATGTTAGGAAAAGATAAAATGAACTGAGATGAAATTCAAGTGGGATTCTGGCATATGTTTATTAAACACATACTTTATTACTTTGCCAACCTGGAATAATAAAGAAGTAATATTTGTAGGAACTCCATTGTATTGGTCAAAAAAAGAAGGGTAAATATCTGAGCAGTTATAAGGATGAATGGGAAGTCACTAACTGAAAGAACTGTTTCTACCCATAGTAACAGGAGTTTAGTTCTGTGTGCAACAGTCTTGTGCATCTGAAGTCTTTGTATGGAATAAAATGTTTTCTCAGCATGCAGATAATTATACTTACATTCACCTAATTAAAAGTTTTTATTCTGGTATTTTTGGCAGAAAATAGTAGAAAAACTTTGGAAATAATCGACGTCTCAAATGGTCATCTGTGGACAAGGCTTTGGTTGAATTTTAACGATGCCAATGACTCCAGGAAGTCTCAAATACAGCTGATTTTTTGTAAAAGAAATCAGTATTGTTTTTTCAGTGCTTTTTGCTGGTATTTACAAGGCTACTGAGGAAAGTGCTACTGAGGTTGATATAGTCTTTATTAACTGTTAATCATTCATAATTAACATTTTCTAAGCATTTCATAACCATAATAACAAAATGCTTTCACTCAGGGCTTTTTTACCTTAAAAACTGTAAATTAAAGATCAGTTTTCTGGTGGATTTTTGTTTGCTTGTTTGTTCATGGGTTTTTTTGTTGTCTTTTTTTTTTAATAAATCTTGATATCATGTATTCTTTTTACACAATTTAAAGTCTACTTTTACAGGCATTTGATCCAATTTGCAGTTGCCAGAGTAACAACATTCTGACTTCAGTATTTGGCAGGCAAACAAAGGAGGAATTCACTGTCAAGTATTTTGTGTTTAAATATAATTATCATGGATCTTTATTTTCCAGTTTGGGTTGATTTTGTTTCTCTCGGAGTTGTAAGTAGTGTCTGCTTGAATGACAGACTGTAATAATTTGAAAATGCTGTAGATATTAGAATTATGACTTCCAGCATCTTGTATACAGAAAGTACTTTGTTTTTTCACAGTTTTTAGTTCTCCCCATAAAATTATAGTGCTTGTTTGAAATTGTGTGGATGGCATATGGTTTGCATAAACTTTTATATGAGTGTTTTAATGATTGTCGTGTTATAGTTGTGTTATTAAAGATAAAGCCAAGCATTCAGCACTGGCTTTCACTTTACAAATCCTTTAAATAATTGTTTACAACATTATGAGCCATCTTAGGCTGAGGTTGACTTTGTTCAATATGAGTTTTTGTGGGTTTTCTTTCTGAGTCTGAAGGAAAGATTTTCAAATACTTTTGTATTTCAGATTTATGTTGTACCAGGTAATCCCCCGTTTTCAAATGTTAGTACAGTAGACTCTTCTGATTTCAACGAGGTGTCAAACAGTATGTAGTTGGAAGTAACAGTTTCTGTGCTTGCTTTCAGCTTTCCTTAGATCTTAATGGTTTTTGTCACAAGGATGTTGGTGTAGTAATCAGCTTTCAGGCAGCAGGGTTTTCTCAATTGCATGATCTTCTGATGAAACTACAATTATGCATGATTATAATATGGCAGGGAAGCAGAGTGGTGATTAAAATTAATTTGTAGAAGTAAAAATGGCCATCTGTTATATTAACATGTATTTAAAGTTACTGTGAGTTTCTGGATGTTAAAGTTTCTCATTGTTCTTACAGTAATGAGAAAAATAGATTCCCCCCCCTCTTTTTAGTTGAAGCAAGTTCTAATAGAGAGATTTCATCGAAGTAGTAGTAATTTTCCAGTTTCCAATAAGAGAAGCTACACTAACCCAAATAGAATGAATCTACAAAATGCTTAATTTAATAAAATAGGGTTTTTTGTAGCTTCCTGCCTTTCCCTGTACTAGGAAAAAAATAGCTAGAGACTCCAGTGCACCCCTGTGGTGGAGCTACACCCATTATGGGCCATCCTTATACTTGAATCTTTATGCCCATGGCATAGCTTGTTACCAGAAAGCTGCATTAAGCACAAAGATCATATTTTTCGTTTTGCTGGTGTTGTCTGGGCGTTTTGGCTCTGCAGAAGATTGCTAAAGTGAAAGAGCTACAGAGAATATATCAGAATCAATGAAAATCATTTTTCTAGTTCACATCAGAAGGGACATTGTCAGTAAGAGTTGTTTTGTCTTTGCAGTTGCAGCATGTACCTTATGTATCCTTGCTTTATAAGCCATAACGTCTGTAGGTTAAACTTTTTGAAAGAACAGCTGAGCACTAATGTAGTGAGCTAGTTACTATGCATGATGTTTTTGCCATATGTCAATATTTTATAACTGAATCCGTTTCTTTCTAGATGGGTAACCTGAAGTTTCAATTTTCATTGCATTAGTTTTCACACTTTTTACATCTGATATATAGCCATTTCTTAGTTTTTCTCTCCTTTATTAATCTTACAAGGCATTCCAAAGGTAGAGTTATTTAATCATTCAGAAAGTGTTGTTTCTTTCTCCTTTTATAGGTTGCTGTTATCTAGAGCAATACAACCGTTTAGCCACTGTTGGAGGAGATTTTCTTTCAGGAGTGCTTCGTAGCTAGAAAATGCTTGGGGGATTTTTTTGTTGCTGTTTTTGTTCCAGTTATTCAGCTCTATGTACTGTATCTGTTTGGACAAAATATCTGCTAAAAATGGTGCATTATGACAAAATAGTTAATGTTTTTTTCTAATTCTCTCTTTTTCACAAATGGAGAAAGTCCATTACACATAATGAAGGATAAAATATAGGCGTAATCGAATAACACATTAGACCAGAAGGCTTTGAATCTATGTATTCAGCAAAGGCTGGAATTGTTTGTTCATTTAATCTCTATAATAATGCAGCTTTGACTGAATACTTGTGCTCTTTACAGACACAAACTTTAATGACAATGTGCTCTGTGTAATGTGGGGAAGATTGTAACCATTTTGAACTGTATTTAGCTTAGTAACATGAAATATCAGTTATTCCCTAAGGTATTGTGTAGTTGTAGATCATAAACTTTTAGCTTAAATTAAACATCACAGCTGGTTGCTTTAATTTGATGCATTATAGCACAAATGTTTCAACAGCTTGACTAAAATGAACCATACTGCAAATTCAAAAGAAGAGCGAAGGTCGATGCACATGGTGCCTAGTGATTTGCAAATTTCCTTTATTTGGATATATTAAATGTATTATGTGGAACTTAGCATAGACGAATGGAATTTGGCAGGGTAGAACAGATTGGCAAAGGATGCTGAATCAGTTTTGCTTAAAAATAATACAGTATAATAAGGAAGTCAAAATAGTACACTGTCAAATTTTCAGAAGGAAGTTAAAGTTAGAATAACTTCTGGATAGTCAATACTCTTGAATGCTTTTGTACATGTTTATATAGAAATATGTATTTCGTAATTCATAATCCTAATTTCTCATCTGAGTATACAACTAAACTTGATTGCTTTTTAAAAGCATAGTATGGCTGCTGCCTCATTTGCATTTAGGGGATTTCTCAGTTAACAGGAGACATCTAGATATATCTAATCTGTGTCTGTATTTCTAGTTGACGAAGAAAATGCATCGTTCTGCATTCAAAAAAGCCCTAGAATGCAAACCAGCTGCCATTGCTCCCTGTCTGTTCAGTGTGAGTGTAGTGTTGAGAATTCATATCTCTGTAATAGAAAACATTAAACTGAGCTACTGCAAAGGAAATGAAGGTAGTCTGGGCACATGGCCAAATATGGTATGTTTAATACTGAATGCTGTAATTATCTGTAGAATTTCTTTTTACTATGCACCAAAAGTCCTTATAGTTGGTAATTTCTCCATAAATGCACTGGGTGTACATACCTCTATACAAAGTTGAAAAACATGATCCAGCTGTTTTCACTCACCTAAGTAGCAGGTAATTCTAACTTGAATGTGCTTTAGGAGTTTGAACTGCTTCGTACCAAAGATAATGACATATACTTTGAGGAGCAAGCCCTATCGAGGCTTTAGATTGAAGAAATACTGGCAGAAATCTGTTGGTTCAGTTTGCTTCTCTGTATTGTTTTTCATTGGACTATTACCTTGCCTCTGTGAAATGGGTTTGTGCTAGTGGCATTTTTTTATAAGAAAGTATTCTTTTACATTTACATAAAGTCAGAGTTTTAGAAAATCCAGGTAAGTTACACTATGTTCTTCCTTCACCAGATGTCAAAATTTTAAACGTGCCTTTCTCATCATATGGTCTTCTGATATAAATTGTCAGTGTTGTTGCATCTATGGTACCTGTGTTGTACCCCAGTTCATACAGCAACTCTTTATTACAAAGCGAGGTCCACACAAGTACTGTTGCTGATAGGTTTGTTGCAGTTAGCAGCTGGTGTTCTTGGTAGAATATCTTTATGTGTGCAGTTAATAAGCAATGACTGTATCTGCTAATTACCATCTTTCAAGGTTCCCTAAACTTCCAGATACTTATTTTAATAATTTTTTTAAAGTTTTTTCCCCATGACATTAGAGAAACTTTTTTAGTTTGCTACTTCTATACTTTCTTTCTGCATGCTCATTTCTTTGCTCTTTGAAAAGCAAATATGGGTTTTATTTTTCCCCGGATATGCCATCTTATATGGAACTTAAGGAAACATTAAAATCATGTGATTACATAATTATCACTACGTAATAATGCATAGCAGGAATAATTATTGAGAGACTAAATCCCTCTGACTGCAAAGTAAAACCTTTGTTTCTTAAGTTACAAGTGCTTGGGAGTTTATCCTTCATCATTAATACTGATGTGGTGTTAGGAATATGGTGATTAAATTACTTTGTCACTTTTGTGAGATTAAATACAGGGATTGTTTTCTGTTTTACAGATGAAGCTCCAATGATGATGTAGCAATTTTGATTGATAATATTTGGATTCACACTGTGGTGCTTAAGCTGAAATGTGGTACAAATTCAGTATTTATAATATATCAACCTTAATTGGCCTCAACCTTTGTAGACTCAAGACTTGTTGCCATAACTTGAATTAATGACTTAAGGCAGTGCTGCTCTAAAACATTTGCAATCGCATTTTTTTCACCATTTTAATCATAGGGGGCTTAATTGAAAATTACTGTATAAGAAATACAGTGTACATTCATTACCTTAAGTAAATACTTGATTGACTACTTCAGTTTTCAAATGAAAAGTAATGATGTCTGCTAAATATTTATGTAAATTAAATAAACAAACTGGTATGTTCACTTGAATTAGTTTGTTACACAAAGTACCTGTTCTCCAATCTCCAGGATCTAATTCATAACATTTTTAAAATATCCTTCATTTTCTGCAACTTAATTTCTTGTATTCATGTTTATCTTTTAAATGCCTCAACTTCTGTGCTAATGCTTCAGGTTTTCATTAAATTTAGTTTTACTTGACAAGTTGGCAGGACCAATTGTTGCTCATTGGTTTTTGAAAATTTAAATCAGTTGGTGAAACTATGTTGTGCTGTTAGTATGTAAATGTTAGTTTAGTCAGGTGCTAAAGTAAGTGAAGTTCTTAACTCCCTTTTCTCTGCTGTTTTGTTTAAAGGGCATGAATTCATCATATAGCTGTGTTTTGAAGACTAAGTGCTTGTCTTGTATTTTTTTACTCCCATTAAATTTTGGTTTCTGGATCCTTACCTTGAAAATTGCATAAGTCTTCAAATGCAGTTGGTATTTGAGAGTCTCATGGAAGTTAATACAGATAATTGTATGCTTCCAGCACTTGAAAAATGTCTTGTTAATGGATTTAATAGCTTAATCTAGAACCGCATTGTAATAAAAAACAAAACAAACCTCCAAACCAGCAAAAATACCCCTATCCCAAAACTGTACAACCATGTTACTTGTTAGAAAAACTGCTTTAGAAGTCTTGGTGGTGACATGGATGCTTTGGGAAAATAGTGCTAGACGTGCTAATCAAGGAGAACAGTATAAGTGACAGTAATTTGTAATAGATTAATTTTACATCTTAAAAACCCTTTCTCTGAGGCTGAGCACAGAATTTTATGTGCTGATCGTAGGGAAATGAGGTTGAATACAGTCTTTTTGTCACTAATAAGGTAAGGTGATCACCAAAAATTATTCGTTTTTATTTAAAAGATCAACACTTAACATTATGGACTCTTTGAATTACAAGCAAGTCCATCAATCAGATACATGAATTTCATTTTGATATAATCACCTTACCATGAAGAAAGCCATATTGTTCAAGAAACTCTATCCTAAGGAGATACGTAAAAGCTATTTCTGAAGGAAATATTGGAAAGCAAGGATATCCTATGATCACTTAGCTCTGCCACATGTTTTTAGTAAGCTAACTATTACAGTGATAAGTGTCAAATTCAAACCTGCTCTTTTTGTGGGATGGAATTAAGGGAAAGTACCTGAGTCATAATATTGTTTATGTGACTAAATTACAGAAATATAATTACAAAACCTTGAAGGAACATGAAGGCTGTAAAGCAAAGCACTAACGTGGGAAGTACTGAAGTGAAGACTGGCTTCATTTCTGCTCATGTTCCTGCTGGCAGTAGTAAAATTTCTAGTTAGATGAGCCACCTTTACCCTCTCACTCCCCCAAGCCTCCAAAGGAGGGAGAAATTAATCTTCTGACGAGTTTGTTGCTTTTAATACAGTCATTGTTTGCTATGCAGCTCAGATTTTGTTTCTTCTTTTCTACCAAACACACAATGTATTTCCCTGTGAGCTAAGCCTTGGGAATTTCCACCTTCCTGCCAGAAGTTGCTGCTAGAGGATGGAGGCATTAGAAATCAATTAAAAAGTTGTATTTCACATGGAATAGTTTTTTGATAACACAAAAAAATACTTATAAAATAAAAAAAACCCCAAAGCAAAGCAAAAAAACCACACATAAAGAGAAAAAAAAAAGGTGCCTTCCAGGACATAATATCTTTTAAGAAAAACACTACCTGAGAATTCCACTGAAACTATTGCTGGGATTCACACTGTGGTGCTTAAGCTGAAATGTGGTACAAATTCAGTATTTATAATATATCAACCTTAATTGGCCTCAACCTTTGTAGACTCAAGACTTGTTGCTGTGGGCATCCACCTGCTTCTGCCATGGAGTTCTCCATGGGCTGCAGATGGATCTCTGCTCCTCTGTGGACTTCCATGGGCTGCCAGCGGATCAGCCTGCCTCACCATGGTCTTTACCATGGGATGTAGGGCAATCTCTGCTCCCCTCCTTCTTCGCTGATTCTTCACCGATTTGTGTCTGTGTCCAGTATGTATATTTGTGTTTAGTAAAAACTTTTATAAACATTTACTCTTTTTCTGTCTTATCTGCTTTGAACCATGTAGGATCAGCATGTTTTCGTTGCCACGATAAGCAAAGTTTCTAAGAATAAGGACATGATCAGTAGAGGACTTCATTTCACTGAAAGCATTCTTACCTGTCTCTGATTACAACCCAGGATTGTAAATGTGACAGCTCTGGGGGCAGCACATTAATGAAAGGAGTCGTCTTAGTTTCTCCTCTGAGCACTTGATAATGCAGGAGTGCATATTGCCTTGCAGCATATGTCCTCCACATTGGCCTATCTAAAGTCCCAGTAGACTGTTTTTTATATAAAATCTGAGCTGCAGAGGCTGCTTTGAAGAAGGCAGAGGTGTTCTGGCAGGGAGGAAGGTGTAAGAAAACAGAATGAAGACTGGTTTTGGGTTTTGCTGCTCTGCCATTGCTGTGACTGGAAAGTCTTGTATTCTAGATGATTTTGTGGAGTCCCACTGAACAGACTTGGCTGTAGCTTCGCTGTTGGTTGCAGAGTAACTGCCTGGACCTCAAGCAGACAGAGGAAAAAGAAACATGTGAGGCGGTAGTTGGAAGATGAAGTAGAAAGTGAGGGGCATCATCCTGCCTTCTGGAGGATTGTTGACCTTGAATGAAAAGTTGAGGTGCGCATTTAAGATATAATATAAAGCAAATGTACTTGGTTTGTAACTTATTCCGTGATGGAGAAAACAGGTGTTCCACTTAGTGGGGGATAAAAAAAAGGTAAAGAGAATAACAAAGATGCTATGGATTGGTATTTTCATGCCTCAGGATGTTCTAATGCCATAAAAGTATCAGTTCAAAGATAACTTCAGTGAAGTGAGTTCCATTTTTGTCCTTTCTGTGACATCTTTACTTCTTGAGAAAAAATTTTGAAAAAGGTGGCAGCCCTGGCACTTTAGCAGCTAGTTGTTTTGAGTGCTCCTGAAACTGAAGTTGTTGCAATGAAGACGGACCTTGGATTTAAGGGTCACAGGTAACAAAGACTAAAGTCTGAAGGAAAGAGCAAAGTCTCTCACTGGCAGAGAAAGAACAAAGGTTGTTAAGGACTCTCTGGCAAGAAAAGAAGGGACACGGGAAAGTTAAAAGGAATGAATAGGTCTACAAGGAGATAAACATGAGTGGAAAGCAAGGAATGCAAGAGATAGTCATCTCAAATCTAGTGCAGATAAAAAGAGACAAGAGGACTTGAACTCAGCTGAAGAGAACTGAGAATTTTGCGTCAGAATTTTAGCTTTGTAGTGTGTGAGTCCAGTTCCTCACTGATCATGAGGAAGTGATCATGTGCAACTTTGGTGGGTTTTTTGTTGCCTGATACTATTTTTTTTCTTTTTTCCCCTTTTTTTTCCCCCCTTTTCCCTGTTTTATATCAGTGAAATAAACCGCAATACTGGATCACTATCGTTAAGGCTTGTAAGGATTACACAAATGACCCTAGCCTACGAAAGCAAAGCTTTAATGGTACCATCAGAGCCTCTGAGAGACCAGCTGTTGGGCTGAAGATGGTCTTCTGGATGAAGTCCTCTTATAGTCTCAGTTTTTATATCCACTGACAAACTAATGATCTCTTCACGTTGCCTATTTTATGTGTTGTGTTTAAGTGCTTTGACTAGGTCTCTGCATGGTGCAGTTTCTTTCTAGTTTAGAGTCTAGGTAGTGACTCCTACCAGGAACAGTAAATAAACAAAACAGACAACTAATGGAACACTATAGTCTGAGCAGCAGGTAAAGCTTTGCAGATGAATGAAGCTGAGTATATAGGATCAAATGTCACGAAAGGTCTCTGGAGTGCCTCAGAAGAACAAGCTAAGACTAGGATAGAAATGAAACACACTCAGAAGAACAGAAATGAGGAAAATTTATGTTTGTAATGTTTGCCATAGTCCCTGTTGTAGAATTGGAGACCTAGGCTGCCAAAAACAATACAATCTTTCACAGGTTGGGTGCAATTTTGGCATTCAGAAAATAGTTGCTGTCTTTCTTCACTTCTGCTTGTACGCAAATTATGATACAAAAGAAAATGTTGTCTCTGTAAGTGATGCTAGAGAAGTCAGTGTAAACAGAATAAATTGAGCATCTCTTCCTAAAATTATTGAACACTGCATCACTTCTCAAGCTTTCCACTCTTTTGATACAGAGTGGTGCTTGTGAATAACAAGTCCATTTTTCTGAGGTATTTCTTGAACAAATAGCTAGAAAGACCTGCAAGCTTGAGACAATCGACTTGAGAAATTCTGTGGAATTCAGGAAAAACTCAGCTATTTTTCCATAGAAGACAAGATACATCTACTATTTCTGATAATATCTGTACTTCAAAATTATGTTTGTTTGAGTAATTATGTTCTATTTCCTGCTTTTATATTTCATATTTTCCACAATTTGGAAATAGACATGTAACAACATTCTGTAAATGAGTTGGATTCAGAGGAATGAGGCTCTTTGTTACCATGAATGGAATAGCATGCCATAAATGCTCAAGACACTAAAACTGTAAAACCTTCTGTGATTATCAAATAGGCAACAATCTAAACCATGTTGTTCATATATGTATGACTTTGAGAGTTCAGTGATATTCCAAGTTGTTGGTTTTTTGAGTAAGTTTGAGTTTCAAGAAAGCAGATAGGAAACCGAGACACAAATGGATTGAACAATTGGATAGGGAAAAAACCCACTAACCTATGGTCAGATTTAAGTTCTGCAAAACCCATTTAACAAACAGTAAAATCGGATTTTCACCTTATTTGACTTGGTTAAATTACCAGTGAAAAAAATGGCTGAGCTTTTTGCACAGCTTACACTTACTTACTGATTGTAGTTAATATTTGTGTTACAGTGATTCCTAAATTCACAGAGATCTTGTTACAGTGGACAGTGCAGGAAGTTGCTGGAGATAAGAGAAATCTGAACCAACTAGCAGTAGTATGGTGTGGAGGCACAGGTTGCTACCCCAAAGTCTCACAAGTAAATTTTAAATTGATTTTGCCACTAGCTTTTGGATGCACCTCTAGAGGATCTTACAGAGTCTCTTTTCACATCTGTCTTATTAAAGCACCCATGTCTTTACCATGTTTTGTAACTGTCATTCAGTTTGAAATTTTGAAAATTAATTGAGAGCTGCTGTATGGCTCCCAATTAGGCACAAAGAGTTTGTAGGTTAAAATAAGTTCTAGAATCATAGAATATACTGAGTTGACAGGTACCTATCAGGATTATCAAGTCCAGCTCTTGGCCCTGTGCATGACAGCCCCCAGAATCACACTGTGTACCTGAGAGCATAGTCCAGACACTTGAACTCTGTCAGGCTTGGTGGTGTGATCACTTCCCTGAAGAGCCTGTTCCAGGTGGTTGAGCTGCAGATGAAGGTGAAGAACTTTTTCCTGATATCCAGCCCAAACCTCCTCTGACTCAGCTTCATGCCATTTCCTTGAGTCTTGTCACTTTCTTTTAGATTTAAAAGGTGTTTGCTGTTGTAGCTACACAAAGCATCTTTTAGTTATAAAGAAACAAGTCAAAACTGGACAAAAAGTAGAGACAGCAAATTTGTTTGTCCATTGAAACAATATGAGCTGGGTTCTTGTGAATTTGATCTTGCAATATTTCAAAGCAGAGTGGTTTTGAATTAGGCTTTAGAATATGAAATAAGAAAAACTGTACTGGGTCAGTGCAAGGATTTATCCAGCCCTTCAGCTTCTGTCTGCAGCAGGAGCTGCCACAAGAAAAGCTGGTATGTGAAAGCACGTGATACTTTCTTCAATGCTCTCCCAGCCCATCACTTTGAAACTCAAGTGATCACCTTGTTACCTGTTTATTTGTTAACCCCCAAAGGATCTCTGCTGCTCACTTGTGTAATCCAATTTGGCCGAGTTTGTAGTTTTGTACCTTGGTCTTCTACTTCAGCCATTCATTGCATTTTTTAACCTGCCTAGTTTGAAAGTGCTTTTGTTACAAAGCTGTCTTTTTTTGGCTTACACTTAAAGATCAGAGGGAGTCCCTCGTCTTTGACCAACAGACAGGATTCATCTCTCTTCTTTATCTTTACAAGATACTAGAGCATGTAGCATGTGTGGAGAAATGACGCACGTTCGAAGGCAACCCTGGCTTACCTAAAAGAAGCAATTGCGAACAAAACCTTTTCTGATAAGGAGATACACATTATGAGCTCAGACAGTGCTAGGGCGGAGTTAAAGAACACTTGTAAAAATTTAGCAAGACGATTTTATCAACAAGAGTGTACCAACAGGCTGTTTATGAGGGTTTCTTTGGTAGAATGAATTTATGTTGTAGTATAAATGGACTATTAATGTTTTTCAAGTGTCATAGACTCACCTTCATTTCTATTTCGCTTCCTGTTTTCTGAAGAAAAAAATAGAACTTATTCCTCTTTTGTCTGAAATTAGGATATCTCTTTAGAGTTATATAAATTAATGATCATCTTTTTATGACTATATCATGGTTTCAGTTGTTATTTCCCGTCTTCGAACAGTTTTATGTGACAGCTCCTTTATGGTCCTGACGAGTCATCCTTTTTGGTGTGATTACAGCAGTAATCTGGAGGCCATAGCAATGTGTTTTGCTTATGATGTATGTCAGTGGTAAATAGAGGTCTAGTTGCCATTTCCTTAATATGCTTTTCTCGTGTTGTGCTGAAATATTATTGTATTGTAGTCAGTTAAGTATTATGAAAAATAAGAAGGCTGGCTTGGGTTGCTTTGGTATTGTAAAAGTGAAAAAAAAATTTTGTTGTCTGGTCAAAACTCTTCTGCTTAGACAAAGAAGTACAAAGCTGCCAAACATTACTTGTGAGCCGTGATTAGATGTGAAGTAGTATTTGAAATACCCTGATAATGCATATTAAAGTGTGTTGGTTTTGTCTTACTGAATTGAATATGATGTGCTTTTTACTTGATTTTCAGTATCTCAATTGAGGTGAGTGAGTAAGAATGGAGGGCATGAGTGATGAACTTGAATTTGCAGTAAAAGCTATCTACTTTAATAGCTTTCCAGCGTCAATTACTGGCAAACCTCATGATGTGGCTTCCCCTGAGAGAAGATTTGCAAAGGGTAAAAGTGCCTTTTGGTCCTTGCTTAAGCAATTAATTGCAGAGGAAAAAGTCTTTGCAGTATGTGTGATTGCCTGGTGTAGTGACTGAAGCTTTTGCACGAGCAATACTACTAAATCCTATTCTGAGTCTATCTCCCTAGTCTTTTATTGAAACTCTCTCCTTCCCTATAATGCTTCGTGCTCTGCTTTCCCATACAGCCCTTAAAGACCTTTCTGGGCTCCTAAGTGTTACCTGGGCTGAAGGCACTATACAGTTCTCTGCCAGTTGCCTGTTTGACTGACTTTCAGGTTGAAGCTCGTGCTGAAGCCCCTTGCCACCTTAGGCCCTTCTCATCTGTGCAGACAGTGATTTTCATGACACTTACAGAAGCTTTAATTTTCTAACTCTGTTGCTTGGACTAGTTAGTATTGACCACTGTAATAAAAAAATTATTACTGAGAAACAGATGGACGCACAGCACGATCACTTCCAGCGTGTGAATATGTAAACTTAATGGGCTGCCCATGAGTGTAGGACAAAAGCAAGCCGCGTAGTTGTCCTGTTCTGGCAGCACTAAACCCAAATTGATGGTTCTGACCAAAATACTTGCCGAAATCTACAGACAAACTATTTAATAACTGGCATAATTTCTTGGGGGGAACAACTCAAAGAATGGCAGCTGTGGGTTGTTTTCAATATTGCTGAGTATATACACAGTGATACAGGGGTCGTACATTGTTGATATCAGTGAATGAAACTGCAGCCTTATTTATCGCAGAGATTGGTACAGGAATTTGTTGATTTCCACGATGGCATCAGTTATTTGATTTGTGTTATTATTTTTCTCTATTCATTTAACCAACAAATGATCAAAATCTGTCTGCCTTATTCAGTTGTTGAGACAGTTTGAAAATGACTCTTTTCTTGTGTTTATGCTAGATTCTCTGAATGCCACAGTCATCAATCTCGTTCCTCAGGACAGCAGTCTGTAAAATTATTGTAAACACTTAGCTGTGTGAGGTTTAATTAATGCCAGAAGCCTTCAACAAACATCAATTGCAATTTGGTATGTGCTGAGTTAATGATTCCTGCACTCTGCCTAGTGCATGTGCTGTTAAATCTATGTGCCAAGAGACTGCTGCTGACATTAATCACATCCCACCGATGTCCCTGCATGCACAGAGGGAGTGGAAACTGCAGTCCAAGAGATGTGTTTCACAGGCAGCACACTTAAATATCTCCACTTAGAGACCTAAAGGACATGGTAGCATCTCCCATGGCAGGGGAGAAAAACATAACAAAAAATTAACGAGTGCTTTTGATACTTTCAAAAATTAATAAAATAACTTCCACAAGAACAACTTTATATTAAATGTGTTGCAGAGTCATCTGTTAGTTAATGCTAAAGGATTTTCATAATGGTGTAGTTGTATGTTGTATTTGTTTAACCAGAGAGTTTTTCCTTTGAATGCCGATAGTCACAAAAAAAAAAAAAAAAAAAA
>VZRE01000501.1:480654-507099 GCA_013396775.1 Cephalopterus ornatus
AAAAAAAAAAGGCAGAGGGGGAGAAATTATGGAAAAATAACCCCAACCCTTCCAAAACAGATGTTTTGGACAGACTGTGAAATTCTGTTTGTGTACCCATGCAGAACCTGTCAGCATTTAAAAATATGTACACCATGAAAGTGATAAATGTGGTAGCTGTGAAGAAGGATAAAAGAGAAAACCCTGAAATTATAAACTGTGGTTTCTTTCTTTACCAGACTTGATAGGTTCATGTTCATTGTTAACTCTGTGTTTGTGGTCACCACAACTCTGCCAGCTGACTCATGAGCATACCAGCTACAGGTGATGTCGTGGGCAGCATGTTTTATCGAAAGCAAAAGCACATAAGGAATAATCGATCTAATCCATTTTGTCCTACTCTAGGTTCTTAGAGTTAATTCTCACTAGACTATGAGAGAAGTGCTACTCCCATGAGACAAATACTTGGGATAAATATGTTTATATCCTTGTTTAAGGGGTAGGATAGAGATTTTCAAAGTTGCAGTTGTTTATGAAATACTTGAACATTATTTTGCAAGGAATTTAATTAGAGACTTTGTGTCTCATCTCCATTTTCAGCTAGTAAACATAAGAAAGGCAGAACTTAAATGGGATAAAATCTGTTTATTCTTGATGACCAAGTAGTTTACAGCTTGTGGGTCAACACTTGGTTTGTACAAAACAGTAACCAGTTTCATATCTTAAGTGGGGCTATTAAACGCTGTTCAGTTAAGTAAATGAGAGCTCTAATTGAAGAGAATTTCACTGTTTTATAGGTGATGTCCATTTAGATAAAAATGCTCAAGCAGTGTGAATCAATGGTGTACCAGTTGGATATTTGAACTTGAATGTGTAGTAATTCAGTATTGTACCGAATCCTCGTCACTGTTTTGGATTCTGAAAAGGTAACTGAGCCCAGAAATTCCTATCTAAAGTGAATGTGTTTAAATTTAATGGTGTGATGAAGACTGCATTTCCAGGGCATGAGATTTAGGCTATGGATTTATGCAGCACTCCCTAACTCAGCATGTGGCTTCAGACATGACCTTAACAAATAAATCACCTATTTTCTACTTTTGTTCAAATATTTGTGGGATGATCAAGTCAATAGTGCTAAGGTGGGTTTTGTTTTTTGCTGCTGTAAGGCTTAGTGTCCCAGTATCACAATTTCTGAGTTATCAGACTGGGATAATACTGGCTCCTAGTCTTCTGTGTTGAGTGTCTTATATTTTGGGAAAGGATTGTGTTTTGTCTTGGTGGTCCTATCAGTTGGTGTAGCAGTGATAATCCAAGTATATATGGGTTGAGAGAGATAAAATTCTGTATTAGATGAGCTACTCTAAGACTTACTAATATCTTATTGGACATCTGGATGCGACCATAACATAAATTAAAACTAACAACAATGCTTATTAAAAGTTCAAAACTACTTGTAGAGATAACTTCTACGTGAATTACTGTGCTTGATTGTGTCAGCCTTGTGTAGGGTCATGACTGCACTACTGCTTTTATTTTCTTTCCTTTCAAGGACCACTTTTCTCAAGTCGTGGATTTTGTTTTTGTTCTTTCGGTGTTAAGATTATCATCACTTGTTATGACCATATTATTCACAGAGCATGACGCTATAAATTTTTTATTGTTTTGCATTATTCAAAGTCTGCATGCCTATATCTGGGTCATATGTGAATGTGTGATCCTTGGTTTTTTTTTTTTTAATTTATTTTTATTTTAGAGATGTGATCACTAGAAAAGGTTCCTCTGTATTTCTAGTGATGTGTTTACTTACACTTATGTTTTAAAGCAGCCATGGGAAATGTAATCAGTAAGGAAATGTCAACTTGCTATTCATCTTTAATAAATGAGTGAATGATAAAAATAAACAGTAACCAGGTATTGCTTTAAAATATAAATTGTAACACCACCTGAAAATATAATCAACTTTCTGTTGATGTAACAGATAAAACAGGAATTAATTAATCAAAGTATATCTGTTGTTAATTCTTCTGATCCAAGAAACTCAATGGATTTTTTTTTTTCACATAGCATGAACAGATATCTGCCACTATTTTATGCTGTATTTTAAAGCATCTTCTCAAGATGCTTTTTTAAAATAAATTCAGACACTCAGGTATATATGCTAAATCCTTATCCTGAAATTCTGGGGTCATCTCATGGCCCTGTAAAAATTGGTTTAATTTTGCAATACATACACAAATGGTAATGGCAGTGTTTATGGTACAGCATGGTCCAGTCAAATATATGAGAGTCAGAAGATACAAATTTTAAGACTCTTTTCCTCTCTCTAACATTTGTCAGCTCAGAGGACTAGGAGATTGACTTTTTTGTATGTTTTCTGTTTCTGGTTAGGCAGACTGTGCTCTCAAAGCTTGGAGTTGTCTTTTATTGGTAAGCTCATACAGCACTCAGAAAAACAGAAGAGTTTTTTAGCTTGTGGGCCTTGGATATGGAAAATTTAAGAAAATAATTGAGATTATAAAGATTTCAAAACTTAAAAAAAATAGTAATAAACCTCTCTCGATAGGATCTAGTAAAACTTCTCAGTACTGTGAGTAAGATTAGCAGGCATGTCTACAGCAGGACTTGTAACTCTGTCTGAGATTTGAAACCTTACTAAATATTGTTGATCTTCAAAGAGCTATTGGGAAGTGATTGTACTTTTAGAAACTGTGGAGTTTTTTCATTAAATGTATTTGGACCAGGCAATAACTAATTATTTAAGTATTGCAAACTGCTTGGGGACAGACTTTTCTTAGACTTCCTTGATTGACACCTGGATATTGTGTTCTGATAGAAATCAAAACAGAAGGTATGTTGTCTTTCATTCCAGATGCCATACTTAGCATATGCATAGAACTTTGCCTTGTGTTTTACAAAAAACATTATAATGTAATAATTGAAAAACTGTTTTGGTTTGTGTGAGTCCTATGTGAAAACTATGAACTGTTTGCTGAAATTCCATGTTGTTTTGTTTATAGGGATTTGACAGAACTGTAACCCTCAATCAAACCTGTATTTGTGCATTCTTGGGTACTTTCCCACCAAGTTTTCCCTTGTTTTTCTCTTGATCTGTGGGCTAGTCTCCTTAGGAATGATCACACACATTTGCCACTGTGATTTCAGGGTAATGCCTTGAAATTTGTTGTGGCTATTGAGCACCTTAGTTCTCAGTACATTTATCTGTGGAGTGTTGAACCAAGCTGTAGCTGTTTTCTCATCCTGTACTGAGGAGACAGCTTGGCTTTTTGCTGGGTTTCACAAAGCATTGTCAAGTGTGATGTGATTCAGCTGTACCACAACTGATCACTAGAGCTATGCTGTGTGTGTTCTGTTTTCTTCCCAAACTGAGATTCAAACCAGCAGGGACTCAATTTCTATGGAAATAGCTGTCATAAAGTCAATTCTGTAGCTCATTGTAGTCTGTAAATTAGGTAGAATAGATGGTGAAAAGCAGAATTTTTGTGTATTTGTTATCCCTTTGCTCTCACTGCCTAACTGCTGCTGTTGATTAAGTTTAATCCCAAAGCGCATAAAAATTAAAAGACTTTGCATTTTTATAAGTCTTCTGAAGAACAACTTTTTCCCCCCGGTTCTGTGGTGAACATAAGTTGCTATTCACAGTGGGTAAATGCCTGAAGCAAGGGAAACAACGGCTTGTAAATTGTAAATCTGACCGCAGTGTTCATGACAGTTGTAGGCTGTTTTGGATATATGCTGAGAGAAAATGTAGAAAACCTCATGTTTGTCTTCATAAAGTTGTACAATAATCTGTACAGATTACAGGAGAGAAAGGTTGAGTCTTTTGAATATTAAGAGATTTGAAGGCTAAAAATTAATTTACGAGATTATTCTTTTTAATTCTAAGTAAGAATAAAGGTGAAACAGCTAGAAGGTGAACAGGAAAAAAAAAACCCAAACAAACAAACCACTATTTAATATGCTATCAACTAGACAAAATAGATTCCTTAGGGTGAAAGCCACAGCTGTACTGGCCAGTAGACTTTCTTTTCCTCCAAAGCAGCTGGAACAGTAAAGTTTGCTCTTTGATTTAGTATTATCATTCAAGGTGATTTTCAAGCATTTTCTTTTTGGAATTTGCAATTAAACAAAGCACCACAAGTGGTCACCATGCTGTCACGGGTAAGGAAATGGATGAGGCAATAGTCACAAAAAATAACTTTGACCTATTCACAGTCAAAGCTATGAAAGTTGTTTCAATACTCTTCTGTTTGGAGAAGGACCATTTTAGAAAGCCAGTCTCATGTTTCAAGATGATTAACCTATATTGATTCCCTGAAAATAAGTAGTCTGGTAGTAACTGACTCGACTTCTTTTCTACTGTCTGTCTTTCAGTGATGAAGACTAAGGCTTTTTCTCACTTACTATTTTATCTTATATTTCACTTTTCTACTTCAATATTTTTACTTGGATGTTATCAGCTGACGTCTGTTATCTTCCTATTTCAGCACCTTTATTACGCGTGTAGTAATAAAATAGCAAGTATTCAAACAATTACACTCTTGTAGTAGAGGTAGTTTGAGATATAAACTGCATGTGAACTTATTCCAATGTGAAGAAATAGATAGGAACATGATCTTTATTGGTCATGGTCTAATGCTTTTCACTAAGGCTGTTGAAATACTAGAGTCAGTAATCTCAATAATTTAAGCAACTGCAAATGATTGAGAAAATGTCCTTCTACGTAGTTTTTATCTCTCTCTGACCTCCAACACATTCACGCTCTCATACACACACATGTGTACGTGAGAGGGAGGGGTGCAATGAATTTTGCTGGCAGTGTTGTTATTAAAATTGCCAACAGCTCTTCTTGCCTTTTCACTAATTAGGATGAACCCAGGGAATAAAATTTTTTCATGCTCTTATCCATGTCACCTGGAAATGTACTTACATGCTATTTAGTTTAATAGGAAAGAATAACAACACACAGAATGGTAAGAAAAGATGTTCATTTATGCTCTATCTTAAAATGTTCTAAAAATATTTTTAAAATAAATTATTTGGTCCTTTCTTGGTCTTTAGAGAGGCAAAGGTACCTATTTCGTTTATGCTGTAAAGAAAAAGGATAAGGAAGAATCTCTTTTCAATCTTTTTAGTACATAATACCTTATAGAGAAGCTGACTCAGATTACACATAGAGAAAGGGAAGAAAGCAGGAGGATAACAACTGAACCTTCTGTGATTCTATGAAATTGGGGCATTAAGGAATCACCTTGTATTGTGTTTTGACTTTCTCAAAATCCTTACTTTGTAACACAAACTTATGAAAAAGCTTTTGAGAGCTTTTTGGTGGTTGGGGAGAAGATGATAGAGTGCAGCATTTGAAGTTAGCGGTATGAAGATTGGGTCACATGTGGAAAAAGTCACTAATTATTCAAGTTCACCAGGAAACCCCTGGAAGAAGGCAACTTTGGTGTTTTAAAATGGCAAGAAGGTCTCAAGGAGTTTAAGGACTTCAAAAACCTTGAAAAATTGCTTTAAAATGTTACTTTATAATAATAACTGTCTCTAGGAGTAATGCTGTGAGGGCAATAGAAGGCTGTTGAGGAAATATATGTCCAGGTAACTTACTTCTTTGTTGTGAATTGATGTTAACATGTGCTACCTGGCTTGTAAATATAAACATTTTCTGTTTTGCTGTAATTGAGAAAAAGGAAGAGGTTTTTAGTTCCAAATGTATGTTTTTAGTATCTAGGCACCTGGAAATTTTCAATCTTTCCCATTTGTATTAGTTAGCTTACTAAAAAGTAAATAAAAAGTATTGCCACGTAATGTGGAGTCAGAACTTGTATGCATTAAAAATGGATCTCACTACACATATGTAGTTAAATAAGCAGCTCAGGGAAAGAGGTGGATTTTATTATTCCAGCCTTTCTAGATTTCTGAATTAGTTGGTTTCCTTAATGAATATTTTGACTTCCTCTGGTTTTTTTCCCCATTTCTTCAAAACATATATTTGTGAATCCACAGAGAAAGAATGCAAATGTTAAATTTGATCAGAAACACGTTTTCATCCTATTATTGGTCCAATCATAATATAACGTGAACATCCAGTGTCTTTGAGTATCTGCGTTTGTAACTAGAAAATTCATGGAGCTTCTGAGCAGTAAAATGAGATTAAATAATAGAGGAAATATATAATAATATCTGTTTTTTAAACATGTAAAAATGCTGTAGGCACTGCACTAGTAAATTCAAACCTCAAGAAGGTGGAGCTTTTCTGTCAGAAGTGAGATTGCCTTTTCTGTGAATTCAGTTTTAACTCTAATTACATCAACAAATTGGGCCACAAGTGTCTTACAGAAGTGATCAGTTTGAATTCTCTTTCCCCCCACCCTTTGTTTGAAGGGTTGAAATACTGGAGATAAGGGTTACTTTGAGTCCAAGATAATTATTTTGTATGGACACAGCTGAAAAATAAAACTGTATCAGTAGGTAGTAAAACATGAATCAGTACAGTAAAGGACTTTACTCATTCTACTTCCCCTCCTATGTGCCTTTTCCTGCCTTACCACACATATTTACAGTTGTTTCATCATGTGCTTTCTCCTGGAACCTAAAATAGTATACGCACAGGCTTGATGAGGATCAACATTTCTGCTCAGTGATGAGTTTCAAATGAAGTATCAAAATCCTGATGGTTTTTTTTTTTTTTTTGGTGAAGCATAATGGTGTCGGAGCAGCCAGATATCTTTGCTCAAGCCTGTCCCAGAGATTCCATGCCACACTTTTAAAAATGATTGAAGTACAGAGGTACAAGGATGGGAAAAGCAGAAACCAGTATAATACCCAAGAAACGTTTAGGCTTTGCTAATGTGTTTGCATCAGGTGAGGAGGAAGTCATCTTAGCATTGTGATATGCGGTGGAGTTTGCATTTTCCTGAATGTTTCTTGAAAAAAAAATAAATTATTTCTTTGCTGTTGGAAGGGTGCTGGTGTTTGCAAGAGTTCCTGCAGCTACTCAGTGCTTTGTACCTGTATTTGCTGTGCTCTGTATCTGTATCACGCTTCAGTGACATCCTTCTTGTGGACCCAGCTGTACTTCATAGTTGGGCTGTCTGAGCGTACCCTCTGTTTAAGAGAAAGATAAATTTATAAAAGGATATAACAGTAAGGAAATCAACCTCCTAGTGAGAACAGTGCCATAATAAATCTATTTTTTAACAGCTGTCCATGCATGACTTCTGAATTTATCTGGATATTTGTAGCTGTAAAGCCCAGTGAGGAAAACCATGACTCACCTATGCAATGTTATTTTGTTTTACAGGAAAAGGCTCAGTGCTTTCAGAAGGCTCTTGTTTCCCAAGCAGATAAATCCACGCAGACAGAACTTGTATGCCATGATGTAAGTAGCTGTATTAAACAGTACTTTTTGTCATCTTTGTGGGTGTTCAGACTTCTGTCAGCTGGTTTGCCTCTGCTGCTGTTGTGTCCATGCATTGATTTGGTGATACTAAAATACCTTAGGAAACATGAGAAGATAATTACAACTACCTGCCATCACACCAATGCCCTGCTAATTTTAGGCTTTACAAAGAGTTGAGAAATAGCATGAACGAATGTGGAGGGTATGTGTTAGTGGATTGTAATTTTTCTTTTTTCGGTGTTCATTTGCACACTTACTGACACTTTAATTAAGTTATTATGCTTATAGTCGTCGTATGCTGTTCCAACAAGATTTGAATTTTAGAAGATAATGGAGTAAGTACAGTTTTGAGAAGTGATGTTCAAATTCTGTTTCCTGAAGAGCATCTATCAGAATTTCTCCTAGAATGTGAGTTCATAGTATGTATCCTCATGCAAGAAGGTAGTCAAGGAAGATTTCTTAATTGTAGAAATATTTGTTTCCCGCAGTTTTTCTAACTACAAGTATTCTGTCTGTGGGATGTTGCTTGAATATGGGCAAGAGATTCACTTGTTTACATGAGCCTCTTGAATAATCTCTGATTAAGAATGCCAATATGTGGAATATTTAGCACACATGTATATTCTGTAATTTGAACAGTCTAACAGTAATTCTTACCAAAAACTTCTACAAAATAAGGCTATGGTTGTGCCTTGGTGTATATCAACATGCCAATTCAAATTTATGAAGAGAATTAAAGCAGGTTTTGAAACCTTCCTTTTGGCATGTTTTGTGTCAGTGGAGCATTAACGTTTTGTCTTCTGAGTCTTTGGATAGTTTTCTGAAAATAAAAACATAAAAATTTCATGTTCTTATCTGAAAAGTTTTTGAACCACAGTACACTTCAGTGGTTTTTTTCCGACTCTTTTAAGCTGGTGCAAGCCAGGAGTACTAACATTCTTTTTAAATTAAATACATTGAAAAAATATAGTTACAATTATTCTTCTTATATGTATTGCTCAACCATTGGGGTTTGTTGGATTTTTTTTTTAATATTTTCTTATTTAGGGCAAATAAATCTTAATGTACCTATCTGCACCGATTTCGTGGGTTTGGTTTGCTGAATATGAACCTTTATGTTCTACTTTGTCTGTGAAATAATGTCTGGTGGAATTTACTGAAACTCTGAGGTGTGTATATATTACTGGTGAAAGTTACATAGTATTCAAAAATAATTAAAAACATTTTTGCCTGTTGCAGTAAAATATCCATTTCTTCTGTGAGTAATTATCCTTAACAGCTGCATTCTTATATCTTGGATGTTAAATAAAAGTCTTCCACTAAAAATGTCAACAAGCAATATGTAAGGTTTGAGGTTTTTTATGTTGGTTTGTTTGGTTTTGATTTGGTTTGTTTTTCTAACAGGTATGACTTGTGCATTTGGTTATTCTCTCACAAATCAAATATTTGATACTCATGCTGGAGAGATTCATGCTGTTAGCAGATTATATCTTTTTTCCCTTTTTCCAGCCTGTGTTCCCTTGGGGTGTGGGGGAGGAGGTGTTCTATCAGTAAAATAAAAAATAAAATTAGAACTCCCTCTCCCAAACAGGTACAGATTTCTGGCTGAGATCCGAGTATTCAACATAATAATAACAACAATAAGTCAAATAAATCCTTTTCTTTAGCAGCATTCTCTTCAACATTAGCAGAATGTGTTTTTCAGACTTCCCTCATTAAAATGTCTCTACCTTGTGGTGGTTGCAATAATATATTTTTTTATATAGGCTGTTGCAATGCAAGAACAAAAGGAAATGTGGAATGTTTTTCTATGGAACAATGCCTCACCTCTGTTTATCTGGTACAGAGTACTTGTGCAAATTCCATTTCAGGGAATTGATTGCAGAGAAATTTGAATTAATATACAGGAATAAGACAAGCCTGCTATGATCACTGTGAAGGGAGTTGAGTGAAGAAGGATGTGCAAATAAATGGTATAAACATTTTTTGTAATATTGTTAAAACTTTTTGCTCTTTTATTTTTTGTATTGTGCAGCTTTTCTTCAGAGGATAGCTATTAATGATCGTTTCAACTGTGTTTCTGTGGTAACTAAGCGGCAATTACGTTTGTATTCTTTGCTTTTGTATGAGATTTTAAAGATCAAGTGGTAACTGTGGCAAGTAGTATCTGTTCATCATTTTATTCAGGATGTCAGTAAGTGTGTAGAACTACAAGAATATTGTGCTATTATGAAATCAGATTCAATAGAAAAACATAAAACAGATCAGACAATACAAGATATATTTTTCACTCCATTAGTCACACATTCCGAGAAGAGTATACATTGAATGCTTAAGATCTAGTTTAAGAGGTAAGCAGATAATTTAAGTTCATTTCATCATTGTTACAGTTACTGCTTTAATTAAAAAAAAAAAAAAGGCCCAGAAAAAACAAAAAAAAAAAAAAACCCAACAAACAAAAAAAATAACCCTAATGTTTTTTATTTTTCCTTAATTCAACTTTAGAAGCCAATAGTAGTTAGGAATTTGTGTGGCATTATTTCATAAATGTTGTACAAATGTTGATATTCACTTCATAGTGTAATATTTCAGAAATGCTTAAGACAGTGCCGTTGTGAATGGCTTGTTTTGTATTCTCGTACACTCTTTTGTTTCATTGTATAATCTTAAAAGTTACCTACTTTGCAGTGCAAAAAACTGAGACGGGTTAGCCCCAAAATAAAGGAATGCTTGGTTTTTTTTGACTGCTGGACAGTGTCTCTAGTTGTTAAGAGACTCTTCTTTAGCCTTGGAATTCATTTAGATGTGTCATTAAAAGTAAATGGAAGTTCTGACTTTGACTTAGATGAGGAATTAATCCTTTTGTCCATAGGGTGTACAGTAATGAAAAAAAGCTGGAGGCTAGTCTATATTTAGGAAAGAATGGGCGAAGAAAGGAGGAAATGCAGTGTTTCAAAGGGAAGAAATGTTCTTGTTTCTGTGGAGCTGCTCTGATGAAACTTAAACAGTATTGAGGGAATGTTTGGGTGTTTGAGAGGTTACCAGAATGAAATTTAATATATTGTGTTTTGTGTTAGCAGCTATAACATAATTACAATCAGATTCTGGCTATCAAGATGATCACTAAAGTTTGGATCATGCAATCTCCTGCAATACCTTTCAATTGCTGGATGATACTTCTGATAGATTTCTGTGTTTTTTTCCCCATACGGCACACTGAGATTTTTCAACTGAAACTGCTTTAGAGTACTGTTTTAGTAAGCAAGTGGAAGATGAAGTCTGTAGCAGTACGGATAATGCTTCTTATAAAGAACTGGAAAGCATACTGTTTAATATCTTTTCTATATTGAAATGATCTAATAAGAAACTTAATTACAGAATTAAAACATAAAGTTTAAAATAATTTTTGATAAGGATCAAAGAGGTCTTCCATGACGATAAGTGCTACAGTGTCCTTAAGTGATTAACATGACCACTTTGCTACTTGAGTAAATTGAAAGTAAAATACAACCCAACTACCATATATATTCAGTGGAAGACATTAGAAAGTAATCAGGGTTTCTTAGAAGGCTGGTTGCTTTGTACTGCAGAATGTCAAGGGATCTTCATCTGATGATAGTCCTAAATTTATTCTGTTTTCCAATATGTGTACTGAGAATCATTTAAAACACGCTGGGAAGTCTTGCATAAAGAGCTATGTGCACAACAGATTGATGTCGAGGCTGCTAAATAATAAATTATTAATGTGTCTTCAATAATCAATGCTAGTTTAACCTCCTTTACCTTCCTGTGCTTGCAAAGTCTTATTTTGTTGAGAGATCAAGGCATAAGTTCTTTCGTGTTGATCAGGTTGCTAAAATGGACCGAAAGATGAATAGAGACAGTCAACTAGCATTGGGACTGATTACAAGATCATGTTAAGGGATGCAACTCTAATAATGGCTTCTGGCTAAATAGGTAGTCCAAAGTATCATGCAGGCATCGCACAAGCACGCTGCAGCATGTGCCATTGCTAATGCATTTGCATTAAAATGTTTCTCAAAAGCGGCATTAAACAGTCACAGTACAGTTCTTATTTCTGTCACCAGAAGAAGTCCAACTCGGTACCACTTTGTCAGTCTTCAATCAGTCTTCAGATGAAAAAAGTTTGTACTTAATTTTATTCTCCACAGAGTAGAAATTCTGAAAAACTGATGTGATTTCTGCAGTCTTTTCTGTGCTTGCCTTGTGCTGTTATTATAGGTTTCACATCTGAGAACTGCTATTCTTTGTTCTTTGTCTTTCATACTGAGAGTAAAGCTGATGTAAACAGGTTTTGGACTGGTCCTTAACTCATTCCCCATTTAATGAGGGTTTTTTCCAGTTTAGTGGTCCTTACATTTTGTATGATGCTTCTAAAGTCTTAGACAACAAACTTGTGTGGCATTGCTTGCAATCTGCTGCAGTTTGATTTGCACTGCTACAGACAAAAATTACCTTTCCTTGGTGATCACCAGCACTGTGTTTGTAACAGTGCTCTCTGATATACAAGAAGGCACTGACTTTTATTGCCTGTACAATCATGCAGTATTAAAATCCACACTGATATATATTTTAGGGTAATTGTTTTGTAGCTTACTGTGAATTGCCTTGGACATTGTGTCTTCCTTACCCTTTCAAAACCTGGGTACTACTTTTTCCAGAGCCTCTGCATTTCACTAGGAGGGAGTGGAAGACATGGAGGTGGATGCTCTAACTGTTCCCCTCCACCTCCCTTCTATGCTCCCTATCCTCCCTGGTAGCCAGCCAGCATAGCTTATGGATGCTGTGAAGGGACTGTGTGGCATTGTCCTCTACTTTAGGAGGGCAGGGGAATAGAATACTGAAGTACTTGAACTTCTTGAACTTTCTAGTTTTAATCTAAATTCTTTCCTGCCCATAGTATTGCATAGTTTGTTGCAGCGTGAAGTTGTATTTTGCCACTTAAATCAGAAAATGCATCCTGCTCCTGCCTCCCTTCCTAGCCTTGGAGACTGATGTCCATCTACTATTGCATCTTACCACTAGATTATTTTTCTCCCTTTATTTCTTATTTTGTCTCTGAGTTTGTTTTCTAATGTATACAGTGAAATAATGCAAACTTATGCATAATATGCCTTTGTCTAATGCAATTTTTTTAAGTACCTTTAGAAATCAAAGCCATAACCAGTTTGATATTTGCTTTTTGTTGTGTGCCTATTCATATGTGGATATCCAAGTTGTTCTTGATATCCTACGTTCTTTCCTACAACTTCCTATAGCAATCATTTTCTCTTCCCATGTCCAGTTTCCTTTTTTTTAGTACACAATTTCAAAATACCATTTTAAAATCTACATATGTTTCAGGGTGTCCTACTTATGCAAATTGTCAAATTATCCATTAATAGTGAAATGTTACGCTGAAACTTTTTTTGGTTTTAATGATTGCCTTTCACAAACCCTGACCAAACACACTGCTTTCCCATCAAACCCCCATGTACTTGGTGTTTTAACCACGAAGTATTGAAGATGAAGGATTTGTTGCACTTGCTCACAGTGGGGATAAACAATTCAAGTTACTGGTGCTGAACTTGTCAGAGGACTCATGTGCCGAGGGTTTGATGTCTGTGGTGCTATACAAAAAGTGATACAGGTTTTCACCTAAAGAAACTTGAAAAGTGACTGGGTTCTGGAACAGAAATTGAGGCTTGCTATATGGAAAAGACAGGCTTCTACTAACCACATAAATTCTGTGGCAGATTATCCACAGGATTATTATGCATTTAATTTTGCCATCTTTGGGAGTTGAAGAACAATTTGTGTTCTGTGTGGTGCATAGTTGGTATTGAATGATCTTCAGTTTTGATTTGTGGCATGCAAGTCAGTTTCTGTCTGCTTGTATACATAAACCGTGTACTGTTTAAATATTTGGAGTAATATGTGGTTTGATAATATAATAGCTGAGTTTCCTCATAGACCTAAACTTAATATAATGCTGTAGTCTCTGTATCTCTAAAATACTGGTTTTCTCTTCATAAACAGAGCAGTGTTCTTCTTGCCTGTTAAGTTTTCCATCTTTCTACATATTCTGCATTTTTCTGTCATAAACTTTCTTCTGTCTTGGTGCTTGCAGTTATGCTGCTATCTTGTTTTTAAAGTGCAGTAAAATAGGAAGTATATAGAAATATTGACCAAACTTACTATCACTAACTTTTCCTTAGGTGTCTTGGAGTGGGGGAGAGAAGAAGGGGAAGAAGCAAAGAAGGGTGTTTAGTTATTACTACTTATTCACCCTAGAAGTTTTGTTGTTTTTTGGGGGCGTTTTTTATAAGACATAGCTTTTCCTACTTTTTCTGCTTTAGCTCCATCACTGTGTGCCCCTTATACTTCTCCACAAGTTTACTTTTTCACTTTATATCCATAAACTACAGCCCTTTTTTCTCATTTCTTATTTTACTTTCATTTCTGTGCTGTACTTAGGAGTATGACTTACCAAAATTTTATTGCAGTAGTATATTTTCAGTATCTTCTAGTTACATTGTTTCTATCATAAAGATGCTACCAGGCAGTTCATGACATCTCTCAGTATGAAATAAATGAGAGTTATCCCTAGAATTAATAGCATGTTCTTACTATATCCACTCTGACCTGTCACTCTAAGGAGAAAAAGAAGTAGGATACTGACAAACATGTGTTTCAACAGTTTTTATTTCATTGACATTAAAAAGACATCCTTGTTCCACCAGATTATACCTTGCTGACTCATGCATTATGCTGAATACTAGCACTGTCCTATTTGTAAGGCTGGAAAATAGCTGCACTGAAGCCTTTTTAAGGTTGTTCAAAAGAAGGATCTGGGAATTTAGTGAAGTGCATTCAAAAACAATCAAAAAATTCTAAAAAATAGCAAGATTTTGCAATAGCCTTTGAGTATATTTTTTTTTTAAATGAGAAAAATTTTGCTTCACCTTGAGGAAAAGATCAACAAAGAAAATTGAAAAATGAGGCATGGATAACCACTGCATTATAAGAAACATTGCACGGGTTTTGTTGTCTTAGTACATTTGGAGTGAGTGTTTTTTAACACAGAATGATCTACTGACTGACACAGTTTTATCATGATGTGAAAGTGGCTTATGTTGTGTGCATGTTGCATGTAGATTTTCTTTTAGCATAAACTAGCTCATTCTGGTGACCTTTTTCCAGTATAAACATGGCATCTCTTGTACGTAACTGTTTTCTAACTAGAACCATGTCATACACAAGTTGAAGAGTCATATTTCTGGTTTTGTCTGCCTTGTCATTTAATTCATTGGTATGTTGATGATTAGTGTGAAAGAAGCTTTATTATTACATGTTGCCTGCATGACTGCATACAGCAGAAACAATCATTTTTCGTTTAACTTTGTGTTGCCATCAAACCATGCATCATTAAGATTTCATTTCATTTCTTTTTTCTTTTTTTCTTTTTTTTTTGTTTGTTTTTAAAGGCCCTGTGGAACTCTTCATGTTCTGAAGGCTTAGTTTACAAACCTATCAGCATGTCATTGGTTCCATCATTATTAAATTAAAAAACAACATCTGGACCCTCTGCACTTATGGATTTAATTAAATTCTGCTGTATATGAAATGAACTGCAAGTCACCATTGCTGGCAAAATTCTACTCCTTATCATAAGATTTGTATCATGAACAGTCAAACATCACTTTTTTTGGCAATATCTTCGTTATTAAATGTATCTATGAATAAATTATTAGTAAAATATCACAAAGTTATTATCTGAAATAAAAATTATTCTTACCATTTTGTGCACTTAGTCATCCATTGGTGATTCCCTGTAACTAAGAAAATCCTTCACTGATGCTTCTCTCAGAGACTGAAAAAATGTCTTCAACATCTGGAAACCTGAGGAAACCATTATTTTTTAAAACATGTATTTTTTTCTCTTCCAGTAGTAATACTTTTGCACCAAGTGTGAATACAGAGTCAGGACCTTTTGTGAATACAGAGTCAGGACGAATGTTCATAATGATATATATAATTCTTATGTGGGACTCGAGAGACATTTCTGTAGGGTGTTAGATAGGCTTTTATAAGGCCAAATTTACCCAGCTTTATCCCAGGAAATAGAAGAGCTGATCATAAAAACGTACACTGATTTTTTAATCCATTAGAACAATAGCTTTACTTTCTATCTAATTTTCCTGCAGCTTCTCAGAGACATTGCTAAGACAGCATTAATGTGAGCAAAGTAAATGTTGTGTTTGCTGGACATGACTGTGCTACTTGAGTGGATAGTAGTTGTTGTCCAGAGGAGGTGGAGAGAGGGTGGGGAGAGGAAGGGGGTGATCCTAATTTATGGCATTATTAAGCAAGAAACCATGAGCAAACGGTGAAGTTCACCACAAACCCTGTCACCACTGTTAGTTGCTTCAGTGTAACCTTACCCAGGAATGGCATCATTCACCTGAGGATGTACTCTACACCCACCCTTACCAGGTAAGATAAGAAGGTGCTTGTGCCAGCAGTGTTCTTTAACCTTCCTGGTTAATACTTTTTCTTACTAAAAAGAGACAATACTTGAATCTTATTATTCTGTCATTTCAATCAGGCCTCATAGTATGTAGTAAGAACAATTAATCAACTGGAGCAGTTGTTTAGCACCTGTAGCTTTAATTTCAAACAGAGAACATACTACTTTCATTTAAAAAACAACATTTCCGCAGTTATTCTGAAATGAAGCTAAACTGACAATAAAAACATTCAGCTAAATATTCATGCAGGGTCTTTAAAGTGAATGAATCTTCTTCGTAGGTGATGTTGCATTATGTTGGCTGAAATTCTGTACCACTTAGCATGATGTTATTGTTTATCATTCTTATATCATCTTTTCTTCTTTGATCATAACAGTCATCTTCAGCATCCTCTCTTGCCCTTTTGGTCAGGCTGCCTGAAACTTCTTTGCGGGTGTAATTGCGTAGTTCTTACCTTGTTTGTTGGAAATATCTTGTAAAATCAACTAAGTAGCAAATGCATAATTTAAAGAAACTACAGAAATGAGCATGTGCATAGTATCTTTTTGGACTTAATCTGTTACCATTCTTCCTGCTCTTCCTTGGTCTAGAAAATCCTTTTTGTAGAATCAACACTTTATAGAAATGTCTACCTCTTGCTGCTGTTATGATTGACAAGTACTATTCAGACTTCAAGGACACACAATCAACACTTTATATGCATAAGCAATAGATTTCTGTTAGTTTAATTAAAGTCTTAACAGTCTGATCAAAGATTTTTTTAAAAATTATTATTGCAGTACAGAGTGATACTAGCACATCTAGTTGAAAAAAATCAAAAATTAAGTGTACATAATGTTCCTAGTACCTGTCTCTTTCTTTGATGTATTGCTCACTCTTGCACAGACTCTTGTGGTTCGGTGTCCAATGGCTTCTGATCAGCTGTGGGAGTTGTGGGAGCATTACAGTAAATGTGCTATCACAACTCCTTGGAAAGAGTCTGATAATAATGTTGATTTCTTTCTCCTCATTCTGGAATCTCTCTGATACGTTTGTTGACATGTTGTACACCTTGCTCTTTATCATTGATTGCAAGTTGATGTGACATCTCTGTTATCCTTACAGCTGGTTTTACCATGCACCAAAGATTTCTTTCCTTTGATGGTGAGTAACTTCTTGTAATTGGAGCCCTATAAAAGGTGATACACCACACGGCTATAAAAACCTTAACAACTGGTGCAGAAAGGTGGTAGTAAGCTGGTCTTTAGATAACTGCCTTTTAGAGCATAAGTAAAATATCCTGCAAATATCCAGAAATAAAATATTCTGTAAATATCCAGGCAGGCCGGGCAAAACCAAATCTTGATGCCCGTGTCGTTAGCTTGATCGAAAGCCTGCATCTTGTTCCCAAGCAATGGCAACACCGTGTTGACAGAGATACAATGCTAAAACAGTATTGGCAAAATACTTTGTTCTCATTCTCGGCATTGGCATTTAACAAGTGCAGGGGTTTGTTATTTTAACTAGCACACATTGTTTTTCTCTATTTGATGCTTTTCAAGCGATACCAGATAACGTGAGTTTGCTTTCAGTGCTTTCCTCCAGGGACTTGTGAATGTGCGAGTGCACGGCTGTTTCACACAGCACAGGAGGGGGAAAAGTAGAAATTGAGGACTTAAAAGTAACAAAGGTGCAAAAATGTTACAGCTAGAGCAAATATTCTGTGATAAATGTTGAGAGGCTGAGAAGGAACACGAGTGATTTGAAGAGGAGTCAGATTATAAGCAGTTAGAAAGGCAGACGAGTCTCAAAAAGCCTGAGGCAGGATAGAGAGGCAGAAAGGTTACTTTCTGCTTGAAATCAAGGGAGATTTTTTTTTTTCAGTGTTTTGGTTTTGTTGTGTTGGTTTTGGGTTTTTTTATTTGATCTTCTGAAGCGATTTCAATATGAAAACACACAAAACAGTGTGAATACTGGCATAGAAAGTGTTCTGCTATATCTCAATAAGCATTTGGGCCAATAAAGAATTTCTGTAACTTACAATATTTACAAAAGGTGTTAAAAATAATTTGTAACATAATCATTGAGGCTGTTCGTGGTCATAGATGAAAGAGCTGGAAATTTTATTAAGCAGATAGGACATCAGTGGCTTACTTCTGCAGCTGAGTTTACCCAGTGTTGACCAGTAGTTTTTAGGTATATTTACAGTATTTGGTCACTTAGATAATAGTTTAAACTGTTCAGTGTGCTTTAGACTTTTATGCAAGTGTTAAAACTTAGGAGGACAAAGCCAGCATATAATATGTGATCTGTGTTTTACTAACAATAGAAAAAGAAAGTGCCATTTCTATCCCTGACCTATTACTAGTACTTTCTCAATAGAAGTGCATTGAGAACTACATTCAGGCTGTGTATTCGAACTTCATTTTAATATAATGCTCTTTTAGTATTCATTTATTCATTTTTAGTAATGGAAGCTTCTACTTTTTAAGAGTCAACAGAATATTAACATTAATGATAAAACAGCAAGAAGGAGCATGAAGGGAAAGGATTATAAATGAGATTTGGGGAATAGTAATATGTTTCTTTTGTAGTGTACAAAAAGGCATTAAATTCAAGCAGAATCTATTGGATATACCAGCAATAAAAGGGAAAAAAAAAAGTTCTGTTTGGTTATTAGCAAATGCATTGCAAAAAAAATTGCAAAGATATATTTTTGTGTGCATGTATTAAATCATGCTGGAGATGAAAGTGCATGAATTAGATACCATATTACAACTTTATATTCAGTACTAGCTTCATTACTTTCAGGGAGATTTTTATTCATCTAAAAACACGCAGGAAAAGCTTGGTGGTGCTGTTAATGATAACTTTAATGATAAAATTAAGTGGTACCTTTTTATTTAATACTAAAGTAGAGGGGCTGGATCTATATTTGGTACTGGTGCATCCATACTATATAATATTTGCAGAGAAATGCCAACACCTGTACTGACATAATATTACATTTTAAGCAAAGAACGAGAAAAGCACAACTGCATGAGAGAAACAGATGATAAAGGCAGTAGAATCTTAATATCTTAAGTATATGAAACAATTTTAAGTGCACACATCAAAGACGTGAGCTTTCCAATGTGCAAGTATTAAAAAGTGTCCATGTGAATATCTCTTTGTGTATGTATGTATGTCTGTATTTCATCTTCCAGTCTGTGAAGTGATTCAGGAAAAAAGATTAATGTGGAGGCAAATCTACTACTGGAGTCTTGTCAGGTTATGAATAAATTCTACAAAGAGAACCCCTAAGAAATTGCCAGATTTCAGCTTTTACAGAAATAAAGACAACATGAAAAAAGAGAATTTTCGCTGGCTTGAGTGAAAGTTTGCAAATGGACCAATTCAGTGATTCAGTCTGACTCAATGAAGTCAGCTTTTGAGATTCTATATGTTTTGCAAGCATCCGGGGGTACCTTGAGAAAACTCAAGTAATAGGAGAACATGATTAAAAATCCTGAGACTAATGATGAACAGTTGGCTTTTCAGGCATTTTCATGTATTACTTATACTCCCACTGTCACAAGTGGGTTTTTTTGTAGGCTTGTGGAACTGTCCCCTCCTGACAGTGGAAGTTGCTTATTAGAGAACAATAGCGAACAGGCTAGTTGCTTGCCGGAAGCTTGTTCATATATATATGTAGAGCAAAATAAATCCAGGGATTTTTAATCACTGTGATAGCTGGTCAGAAGTGAGCTCATTTTTTCTATGTGAGAAGCTCTCTGACTTGCAAAGCTAAATATAATATAAGACTGAAGCCACAGGTAATGTTACTTACGGGACTCTGGAAATTATGAGAGCTTCCCAGTGAACTTGAGGCAGGGCAAAGATGTTGTGTCATTTGTTCTTTCCTGGTTTTTAATTGGGATCTGGAACTGAGGGTGTTATTGTGCTTGGAGAGATGCTCCAGTGTGGGCTCTCCATGGCCTGCAGTTTCTTCAGGGCATATCTGTCTGCTCCAGTGCAGCGCTCTCCTCAGACCACAGCGGATCTCTTCTCCAGTGCCTGAAGCCCTTCTTCACTGATATTCACAGAGCTTTTTCTCACCTTTTTTTCCTGTACTCCTCTGCTCCCTGGTGCTTTACCCTTTCTTAATGTTTTCACAGAGGTGCCACCAGCTTTACTGATGCTCACTGTGTCATTTGTGTGGGTCCGTTGCAGAGCTGCCTGGAAGCATTTGAGCCTGGCACTTGGCAGCCCATGATCTTTTCTCACAGAGGGCACCCTACGGCCCTCTTTTTGTCAACACCTTGCCACATAAACTCATTGCAAAAGCAAACAAAAGCAAAGCGTAACCCCACAGCTGAGCTGACTGGGATGAACGTTAATAATCTTATAATTGTTTTTTTTTTATCTTAGGAAAATGCTTCCATGGAGTTACAGATCTGTTAATATATGAGATGAGTATTATAAAATGGTTGATTAGATGTGTGAGTTTAGCTCCATAACAAATTCAGAAACTAGTGAAACAGCATAACTTGTGTTCCAAAATACCTGGATACACTGTGATTGGTGGTGTTGTTGATGACTGTTGGGAATTCATCCATCAACTTCCATTAGTGCCCCATGCCAAGAGAGCTTTTTCTTCCCTACAAGAGCTGGGCATTGCGTTGAGTCTGTCACTTAGATGGTCCAAGCCTCAGGAAAAAAAAAAAATTACAAATAGTATCACTCTATTTAATTACGTTCTTAGAACAGTTAGTCTTCGTGAATTACAGAAAAACATGGAGTGAATTAGTGTTGCATTTTATATTACCATTTTGGAAAAATCTTTGACTTAGTGTTGTGCCACTTTTTTCTTAGTGTATATGTGGTGATTCTTTCTCATGTTTTTTTGTTAAATCTGTACAACACTTGAGGGGTATGCAAGCTTGATGTCGATCAAGTAGGAGCTGAGCAGCAGGCAGAGTTTGCCTCCCAAATTTGAGCCTCAAATTCTGCGGTAGCCATTTCAAAAGCAACTGTCAAACAGTGGTAATTTAATATATAGGAATAAACTACTTGGCAACATAATATTAGTCTCTTTAAAGAAGTTGAATAAAATGTGTGTACATACACAGCTTATACCTGCTCTTGTATTGCTACAGAAGTAAATTTTCAAATCTTTTGAAAACAGGGCATATATGAACTCAACTTTAACTTAAACAGCAAAACCTTTCAAAATTTCCTTCTTCTGGAACTCCTAGATACTAATTGAGTGATCTGACTGATGAAATAACATGGACAAGTAGCATGAAAGAGAAAATAAAACCAAAACTAATGAGGACAAGGAGAATAAAACCTGTTAGGAATCCGTAAGTCTGCCAACATTCATTCAGGATTTTCCTTACGTTTTAATATTTCCCTTTGCAACAAATATCCTTGGAGACCAATTGGTATGTCTTCTCAAGTTCCTTACAGCTCAATGCTCTTTCTCAACATTGACCAGTAGTAGAGAAAAAGCAAAACAAAAAAAAACCCAAAACAAACCAAGAAAACCTCACAAAACCAAAACCAAACAAACAAAACCCCCCAAAACAAGCAAACAAAAGTATAAAGGGACAGTAATAGTAAACTGGCTAGTTTACCAAATGAGATCAGGAATTTTCATCAACCTGAAGACTGATAATTGTTGGTAGCCCTATTTTTTATGAGTTTATTACCTTTGCAATTCTCATATCTTGACAACATCCTTAAAGGAATATATTCTCATTTAGATATAGTCTGATTATTCTTGTTTATGATATTAATTTAATCAATGTGCTTCTCATCATATAGTGGTCATAGAACCAGTATTCAAGATTTGTGATTTTTAATAGGTGGTTTTCAGTAGTTCACTGAAAAAATGTGTCTGTATAGTTCACTATCTGTAGTTCTGTCTTTATTGAACATGTTTATGTTGAGAAGATAAGGTGGATATTATATATATGGGTCATATATTTCTAAAAGAAGGTGACAAATGTTTGAATCTAAGAGATTTTTTTATACATTCTTAAGCAAGAAGGTAAAAAATTAGTTGGCTAACCCTATTCCTAAACACCATATTTTTCTAGTTTCCTTTCTCTGGTTTCCATGTCTGCAAATTTCTCTTGCTGTTGGAAATATTTGCAAACTCTGTTAGTGGTGGGGCTTTTGTTCTGGCTCATTATTTTCCCCTGCTGTTGCTCCTTTGCTCATTTCCTTTTATCTCGCTGTATTGTTTTTATTCTCTCTTCACATTATAGTCCCATTTGGCTCATCCTCTCCTTTCTGTCTTTTCTGTAAAACATAATTTTTATCTCACATGCGTCTAAAACTTCAACAATACCAAAAACAAGAAAGTCACACTTTTTCTTTTAACTTCTGTTTTGTCTTAGGCTTTTTCCTATTTTTAAGCAGACGGAAAGAGAAAAAAATTACGTCTCAGGCAAAACTGCCCATACAGAATAATTCCCAAGGACTAGGAAGTGATATTTTTCCTGTAGTTCTGAATGCTAACTGCTATATTCAAAATCTGTGAAAAGAAAATAATGGGGTTTTTTTCAATTCTGTGGATGTTAAGGTAATTTTAGTTATCTTTTTAAGTGTCTATAAAATTGTATTGGTTTACTCCATCTTGTATTGAGAAAAAATTCCTATAAAATTTATTTACTCACCATTTGATTTTCTTGAACTATTTGTAACATATTCTGGAAGGAATATAGAGAAAGCTGTATTGTATGCTGTCAACTTGGACTGCATAAAGAACAATTATATTCAGCTAACCACGCAGAGGTACAATTTAATTAAAACACTTTTAAATTCTTTTTGGCATCTACAGAAGACATTTTATACCGCCAGAAGGCTCATTTTGCATTAGTACTCATAATGTATTGAATTTTCTGTAGGTCAGGCTACTGTTCTGGCTAAACAGAGAAGAATTTCTGTATGTTTATCATGTCAGCCATTTGTGGAAGATCCTAGGACAGTAAATGGGAGAATGTGAAGAGAGCACTAGCGTGATATTCCCCTTTCTTATTGCTAGCCTGTACTTCAGAACAGACCTCATAGTTCTTGTTGTTGCACGGTACCTGTAAAATTTTTGAAGCTTTTTAAAACTCTAGGTGAGTTACTTAATGTTATAGTAAAAAAAGGCAAATTTAATATTTTGACAACATTGGGCAGATTCCCTTCTACCGAAGACACTCATTTCAGCTTTGTTTCTATCCTGCGTTATTCCAACTATTGCTCTTCTTGCCATTTGGTTGTAAATAGTGAATGCAATATGCTGCTTTACTTCTGATAAAATTATCAGAATAATCTATGATTAGTACCAGTATTTCTACATAAGCATAAAAAACATGTTTAAAGACTTAGGACCATGTGTTCATAAAATATTCGTCTTGTTCTTGTATTAATTTGAGTAGATTATTGTGGGACCAAATAAAAATCTTATTAAATGCACCTGGCAAAGCACACCCACTCAAGATTTTGCATGGCAAGATTTCACCTCCCTTTCATAAAAAGCCTTTCAAAGGCCACGTTAAGGAACTACTCCTATTTTCTAGATAATTCTTGCCCAGGGGAGGCCTGATGCTGCTACAGACTTTCTTAGCCATCAGACTAAGAAAACTTCTACAGAAATATTTGCAGTGTACAGCTCAATATCTATAGCTAGAGGAAGCTCTGTTTTGATTGAAGGACACGAAAATGTGAACAGCCTGACTCAACTTCCATGTTCAATTTGGGATGCCAGAACATTATATTGAACTATCCTGAGGCATTAGGGTGAGTCATTCAAAATCTCTTCTGCACATTTTCTTAGCTTTTTCAATTTTCTTTTGCACATAGTATTTTTTTCCCTTGTTTGCTTAAAGCATTGCCAAAACTCATTAAATATAACCTCAACAGTAATGTGGAGTGTTATTCTGTAACCCCTAGTTGGATAAATTTGTTCCGCTGTGTGTGTGTGTGTAAGTAAGTGTTGATGTTTCAAATAAATATCAGGGAAACTTCACACAGTGCATGACATTTTTCCACTCTTACACCTCTCCGAAGACTGAAGTCTAGGTCAGGTCTCACAGGTTAACAAATGCATTATTTCTGAAAAACCTCTGCTGCCTACAGGAAACTGTTTTCTTTTGGAAGGCACAAGCAGGGGAGGCATTGGGGTGGGGATCAGAGATAAAGACTCACAATATAGTTAATGACATATTCACCTTATTTTTTTTGTATTTTGATTCTATCTTTCTTTGAAATGTTCTCTGGAAGCTTCCAGTGCTTTCACTTCATATTCTTGCAAACTTGCCTCATTGACCCATTACAATTCTGCAATTCTCTAGTTTCTATTCCTTCTTGTATTTCTACTTTTTTCCCCCTTTTTTCTTTAGTTTCTTTTTCTTTGTCAGCACTTCAGTTTCCATGCTACTTCTGTGCTCATTTGTGCAGTCATCTTTCCCATCTGCAGTTCTCATTCTTGCCTGAAATCTTTCCTTCAAATATGTCTTTATCATTTTCTTTGTAGTCATATTGATAGTGCAGAACCAATAACTTGAAGTGCAAGTTTATATGGAGGTACCAGTGAGGTTAAGAGGGAAATCTTTTGACTGTAGAATAAAATTTCCAATTGGAAAAAAGTTACTGCCTATTTTTTACTAACATTTTTTGCCTTACTCAGCATCTCTGCCAGTTATGCCAAAATAGGTTGCATGCCCATGTTAAGAAAATAAGTTACATCAAGGAATGTCACAAAATCCTCAGACTTCTTTTTTTTTTTCTTTCCCTCAAAAGTGTGGTCTCCAGGCTCTTGGTTATTGTTGAGTTACTGCACCAGCTGTGGATTTCCTGAATGCATGTTGAATTAGTACCTTAGTGTTACTGATGCAAGTAAGGTTCGACTGGCACACGGGTGCTTCAGAAATAATGATGATGATATTTAAATATTCTTAGAGTTTCTCCTGCTGCTTGCTGTCACTTTCACCTACTTCCTCTTTAGAGGCCAATATCTGACTCCATAGTCAACATCTATGGCAACAATTTTGACTGTAGTTGACAACTAGAGGACCCACATGACAGTCTCTGCTCTTTAATCATAGTCCTTGCAACAGATGTTTCTGTATGTAAATCAGTGTTGCTTTGGTCCTTGTGCTGCGGGGGAAACCTTTGCCAGTTAACCTTGATTTTGATAACTGCATATAGCTGTCATAGAATTGCAGTGACCCTAGAAATTGCAGGAGGCCTTTTCCTACTTATGCCACCTTCTTTTCCACTAATTTCTATTGTTTTGCATAACTTCAGTCGAAACTAAAATAACCAAGAAAACATGTAAGGTTTCTTTTGAAATGTTCCTTTAAAATTATTTTGTAGAGCTCTGTAGGGATGTGACAAGTTTTGGGAGAGAGGGGATTTAATCCACAGGGCAGTTCAGATTTGCATCCTTAGAGGCTAATCATTTCCTGGATTGGTTAGAAAAAAGCCACAAGGGAGCTGGAATCTTTCTTTAGTGTGCTTCGTTTAGTCACCAATTAGATAAATGCTATTTTTCCATGTAAAAGGTGGCAGACAGGCACTACAAATACGCTGGTACACAAAGCCTCCCCCCGTTGTAACTGGTTTGAATTCAGTGCAACATTTGCAGAGTAATTGATCAGCTGATACGTGATTATAAAAAGCAATGTACTGATGTTGACGCTCTTAATTTCAAGGAAGCTACATTTGCCAAGGTGGGAATTGGCCAGTGGCAACTCTGGCTTTTACAGGTTGACTAATTGCCATGAAATTTTTTCTTTCTGTTGTCTAAATTATTTATGAGGCCTTAGATTAGGCAAAATTGGCCAACCAGTTTATGAGTGTACCGGATTATACTACCTACACAAGGATTACAATTTCATTAGTAGCCATAGATGGGAACAAAACCCAAATCACAGAATACAGTGTCAAAGGATCTCTAAGGCTAATATAATGTATGATATCTAAAGGGCTTTATTTTAGTCTGTTTTAATAACATTACATTTTCAAAAGGGTTAAGTTGCTTGATGCAATAAATAATAACCTCAGTAACTCAGCATCTTGCTGTAGTTTTTCTGTTTCAGAAAAACAGTTCGTTTTAGCAGCTTAATACACCAGTAGGCTCTAAGGTTGTGCTGATGAATATTTAAGCTTCGGGGCCTTCTCTTAGAAAAGTATAAACTACCATCTTGAACAGCATCTTTATGGTAAACAAGGTCAAATCTGTGCACAGATCCTTGTCTTCACTGAAGATTTTGCAGACACATGAAAGTTATTAGGAGATGTCTTAGTACGCTGAATTTGGTAGCACATCAGTCCAGATACAAAACTGTTTTTAATTACCAGATGCAGTGAACACCCTCCAAAAACCTAAATGTAGTTTGTGGATTTGGATCAAGGTAACTGTTGGAATTTGAGATATCTTTGTAGTGTAAATGACCCAAGCACAACTTTTTATGCAAATATGAGGAGCTGGTAGGTTTTGTAGAAGAAATAATTATTTTTAAGTTTGACGGAGGGGGGTTGGTGTTGCCTTTT
>VZRE01000501.1:507147-526761 GCA_013396775.1 Cephalopterus ornatus
TTTTTCATTAGTGCATCTCTTTTTTTTTTGCCCATCATTGTATTCTCAATTACTGTAATGGAGGTTTTCCTGTGTGAACCTTTTGTACATGAAAGGTGCCAAAAACTTCATCTTGTACTGATGAGTATTAATTATTGTGTCCTAGAAGTGAGGACTTTTCACTGTATTTGCCTGGAAGAGGTTTCACCCTTGCTATAGTAGAAATCTGCTAATCTGCTTTGCCTTTAAAAGGTGCAAAAAAGCTGCTGTGAAGGGTGTCAGAGATGGAAACCACTTTTTTTTTTTTTTTTTTTGTAATGGGATCTAGAATTAAATATCTTATTTGTTTATTTGTGTGACACAAATAGAATGAATTTTTTTGCACAGTTCCTGTGAACACTTATGTCAAGATTGAAGTAAAAGCTATTTACAAATTGTAAGGAACAAGGGGGACAACAATTGCTTGTTGCTTCTTTTGTTTAGCTCTCCAAATTAAAAAAAATATTTAAAAAGTTATATCTTGCTCCTCTTCCATGGAGTTAAAAGCTGAATTCTCTGTTAGTCTCTATCCAAAAAATTTGGGGTGAGGTAGACAGGTATTATGTCTTTTTATTCTTACCATTATTTGTTGCAGGTTGGAGAGAGCAGAGGACGCTGCTCATTTGCAATTTAGAAAATCTTATTTTCTTTGCAAAATGAATCTGAATTTTTCCACCTGCAACCTGCTTGATGAAAATATTAGAATTTTAAGTACAGTACAGTATATATAGCCTGGTGTGATGCACTTTTATCAGAAAGCAGTGTTCTACCACTCTAACTTTGCATGACTTTTGTAGCTTATTCAGTTAGGTTCTGGTCAGATCTCATTTTGTAATGAAACTGTGAGTTATTTGGAGGGACACAATGTGGGTTTTCAGCTATTTATCACTTCTGAGGCAGTGAGAAGTAAATATTCTGTCACCTTTTCTCAGCTGTCACCTCTTTTAGCAAGTTGAACTCTGGGATCGTGATCTGTGCAATTGAGAGCACTTCACCAGGGAATTCTGGTTCATCATAAGCAACGTGCATTGTGGTGCCTTTTGCATGGGCATGATCAGTTCTTTTGTATATTTTCTTTTACTATGAAAGCTTCTGAAATGATACTGAAGTATCTGGTTCCCTTTGTTTAAAAAAGATTTTTTTAAAAAATAATGCTGAATTAATTTAGTCTGTTACTTGAACAAGTATGATTCATGGTTAATCTTCACTTGCATATGCTACTACAAACACTAATTAATCCTATTTGCAAAAAATTATGATTAATGCATATCCTTAAAATGTACACCTAATTACACAAAATATAATCTGTAAATTTGTGTAAATAGAACTTAACATTTTGAACATTGTAGATAATAAGCAATTTTCTGAACTTACATTTGCATGTGCTAATTAACGACTGCTTCATTGTATTTACATTTGCAAACAGTTTTGTTTTCTCATTACTCAACTTAGTGCTCTATGAACAGAGAAAAATAACATACCGTTTTTGGCACACATTAAAAATATACATCTTGTACCTGATTTTGAATCTAGGTTCATCTTCTGCTGAATTAAACTAGCTAGTGGCATTTTATTTAACAATTGCTATTGATTCAATTGAATTTACCTGCACATAAAAGGGAGGGAAATTCTGAAATTATTTTTTCCTTTTGATATTTTGATGAATACCTTGTTTTTATTCTTGTAAAGCTAAACCCTTATGTAGTAAGAAACTTGATCATGGTATAATAAAATGCATGGGTCCACATGCAATATAACAAATTTCTTGTGCTAACAGTAATAATATCTTTGGAATTTTTTTTATATGAACACTTTTTTTTGTTCCTACATACAAGATTTTGAGATCTGGAGAATGAAAAATTCTGAAAGAGAAGAAAATTTCTTGAAGGCCTTGATTCCTGGTTCTGTTTTCAGAGGAAGATTAAAAAGTGCATATGCACATTGTGATGGAGTGGGTAATTTGTGCAATGTGGTAGTTTAAGCAAAGTATTAATTTTCAACCACGATAAGCTAAAAATAAAAGTTAGCAGATCTTATTTTTACAGTTGGTCTATTACAAACTACTTCTTTCTAAATTAAAGTAAAACCCATAGCTGAAAGCCAATTATTATCTTATATTTAAATCTTTTCACTGCTTTCAAATAATTTTAACTTTTTTTGATATCCTACAATAAGTCGGAAAATGTTATTTATAAACATTTACTAACAGTAGGTAAGGCGTATCTACTCTTCAGCCATCTTGTAAAATCACAGCCTTTGAGAGTAATTGGTGATTAGGTGCTAATTAGTGAAATATTGTTTTGCTTATTAGATATGCTTACTATTGTATAAATAAGTAAAAAAACCTGAACCAATCATGATTGGTGAAGACTTGCAAATACATTTGACCTCAGACATTTTAAAAATTATCATTATGGTATATTATATTATTATAATAAATATAATATATTTTCTACACTACTAGTGTGAGTTTCTAATTTAAATAAATGGAGGATTCCAGAGCACAGATCTTGACCTTGCTGCGGTGTTAACAGTGGGCTTCATAAGGCAGACATAATGCAGGTCAGTGATGTAACTCTTTTTTTTCTCTGGCCACATAATTCCACAGTGTGGTGGTGGATAAATTGTCAGTATTCAGTATGTGGAAAGCTGCAGTCCAGACCAATGAAGAGTTACATTTATAAAAACTCACTGAAATAGCTCAGTAAGCCTGACTTAGAGGTCGTTCATATGAGCTAGTGATAACTTCAATTAGATTATCCAGTGTTGTTTTTCCTTGGACCATTTTTCTGTCTGTCAGTCAGTCTGTGATGTTGACCTTTACGGCTTGTAATTACACTTGGTAGTATTTTAAAAATGGCTGGTTTTTTAGGTTATAATGTGTTCTACACACTTTTCCTGAATCGAAAATGGCCATCAGTTTTAATGAACAGATCTGTAAGTTTTTCATGACTATTGTAACTATTTACATGTATATGCTTTTGGTTTATTTTATTGATTATTTGAAAAAGGTCTCCAGGGAAAGCTTTTGAGATACCTTCATTGGAGGATAAGTCTTTACACATTAAACAAATATAATCATTATTGGGGTGGTAGGGAAGGAAAATGAATGGGGAACAGTAAAAGCTGTTTTGCTTAATGAGGCTTACCTGATATTTCAAGGTCTCATTTTTTAAAAGTGCTTGATCAGTCTCTGACTTTTGAAACGCTATCACATTTTTGTGCGCACCTTATTTTTTAAGAAAATTGTCATCTAATGCATTTTTGGGGGCCTGAAAAAGGCAAAGATTCTGTATGCAACAACAAATCATTATTAGTACTGAAGTAGAAAGTTCTTTTAAATGTTTCTGTTTTCATTTATTTCAGAAAGGTTGAACTCAATCCTCTTCTTGTGAGTCTTCATTGTTAGTTGCATCTTTTTAATCTTCTGTAGACTGTTTCCTCTCTCATTTCAAGTTCTGAAATGAAGCTCTTTGCTCTTAACCTCATTATTACTTCTTCAGATCCACAAAAAGCATGTTGATCCAAGTTCACAAGATGTAACAGTGCTGTATCACTTAAATTTCTGCAGTTTTCTACACAATTTCCTGCCTCACATGATGTGTACCATTTCTTCAAAGTATTAGCTTTAAAAGAGCTGGATCTTATTTGCAAGTGTAAATTTGATTTTAAAGTACTAGCAATTGTTACTCTAAAATTTGTGTATTTTTGTCTGTTTAAAGATTTCTTGGACAAAAGTCTTCAAAATCAAAACACATGTTACAAATCAAACAACCTTCCCATCACTGGGTATCAGTTTAGATAATTTACAGTTATTCGGTATGTTCTTATTTCACAATTATTTTTAAACCTTAAGCTGTGTAATTTATGCATTGTTTTTCTTAAAATAATGTCGCTATTGAACTTGAAGGGCTGTCCACAAGTTGTGATCCAGTGGTAATTTATGCAATAATGTTTGCCAGGGACTTGCAAGAGCTGCAAGTAATCAGTGCTAAGGCAATTTCAGTCTCCACATGTATCCTCATTGGAGGTGTTCACTTAGGCTGTCATAATTACTTAAATGCTACATTTAAGTGTTTCATCTTTTTTGATGCCTTAAGAAAGCAGAGTGATTATAGTGGCAATACCAGTTATTTGCAGGGAGAGATTTTTGAATTACCACCAGAACCTGGATTGCTACAGTTTATATATGTATATACACTCAATTGAATCAGAAATTTATCAGCAAGACACCCAAAATAATCATTCCTGTTAATTCGGTGCTGGTAAGGCCTTCTGAGATTGCTGCTGTTTTTTGGGGATTGTATTTCAAGATCTAAAACTAGTGATTTGTGAAAGTCCAAAGGAAGTAGAAGGAGATGAGCAAAAGCCAAGAAACCATCTCTTGTTCAGAGAATTTTCTGGAATCTGAATAGCTTAAGGAAAACCATATTAGAGAGTGTTTGACATGGATCTCGAAGCTTAGAGTTTCTGCAAAAACTCCTTCTGCATCAGTCATTTCTCAGCTTCAGTACTGCAATGGTAAAGTTGAGACAGTTAATTAAAGCTAAGTGGGAAGGAGAAAAACGTCAATAATTCTTTATTAATAGGAAAGCAAAGCAAAAAATACTTTTTAGTGAAGCAGCCTTCAGTGATACAGATCTGAGGTCAGCTGAGAAGGATCACACTGGGATTCAGTTCGATCGCAGAGCAGATTTCTGTCTTCCTGCTGCCCCTTTCAGTCGTGCTGAGCTGCTCACTCATATTATAAACCTACATCTTGACTCCACAGACAGTGAACAATTTTCTCCTGGCTGTCTCAATTTGAGAGCTCTTTAATGCCGGGGCTGGCAGTTTAAAGGGCAACATCATGAAACTGGGACAAGTAGGTCGTTACAGGGAGGCCTGACTCCATCCTGAAGCTGTGATTCACTCTATTTAAACCTGTTAGTGGCAGTTTGCCACTGAATTTGCAGTAGCTCTCCCCAGACCACCAGTGAGCCAGTTCAGGAAACCCCTATCAGGTTAGGTGCCACTGACTGAGCTCCTGACCTGCCTCCCTGGGGTATGAGGTGTGCCAGTGCTTTTAAGAAAGGAGCAGCAGGAGGCCCAGCAGTACCAGTGCTGTAGGCTGCAGCTGGCTGGCATTCCACTTCAGGTCTCCATGAAAGCAGAGGGCCTAGGGACAACATTGCATGGCTTTTCCTTTTTGCCCACAGTGGATAGTGATTTTTAGGTGTCTGAGTAGTCCCTTGTCTTGGAGAGCTCACCACAACAGTGATCTGTGGTGCAATCACTGCTGATTGTGTTGGAATGGGTAGGGCTGCAGGATGAGACTTGTGGAGTCCAAACTTTGACTGACTTTTTGTGCTCTGGAAGAGCAATATCTCACTGCTGTAAAGAACTGAACTCAACTTGATACTCTGTTGATCCAATGGGTTTTTAAACAAGGGATCAGAAGAGATGTGACTTTGTCTTGAGAATTCACAGGGATAAATCAAAATCAGTTTAAATTTTAAATGTGATGGAAATAGCTGGAGTTTAAGCCATATCAAGAGTATGTGCGTGCTTATGTTTGTACCTGGGTACGTGTAGATTCTTCACAGCCTTCGTAATGTTTTAAATCCTGAGTAATCAATCTCAAACTTCTACATAGTGCAGTAAGTTGATAGCCTTGCTTTTTTGAATAAATGGCAATGAAAGTACTAATTTTGTTAACTGTGTTTTCAATTGGGTCATTAGAAGTAGTTCGGTTACCATATGTACAATAGTTTCAAATCCCTGAAGCTATCGAGAGGGAAGACTTAAAGCTGTAGTTTTATGTTTGCTAGAAAAACCCAATGCTGTTAATATAAGTCTGGTGAGAGATAAATATCTGTTCATCAATATTTCATTTAGACAAATTCATCATGTTGCTTTCAGAAGCACCCATCCTTAAATATATTCCCCAAACTCAACTGAAGCGTCTTTGTGCTCTATCCTTAATTTAGCATCAAGCAACCCCCAGAGTATAGGAATAAGAAGATGTTTACATAGTATATTAGCTCCAAATGTTGATTTCTTTCTTTTTTTGACAGATGTTCAGTCAACTGTTACTTGATCTTGTGGGATGAATTGAATGTTTTTCTTTTGGGCTGGAAGGAGAAATGGAAAAGAAGCAGTAACTAGTAATAATGTAGTTCTACACTACGTATAGCACTCGAACAACAATATGTTTGAAATGGTTTCTGCTGCCTGAGTAGCCTTGAATATAGTGACCATGGAGCCACCGTGTGAGTCAGCTGACGCAGTGAGAGGGGCCCCTCTTTTCCTGCAGCATCCTGATCTTTAGAGTTGGCATAAGTGGGTGGAGGGTTGTAAGAACCAACTGACTTCTCTTTCAATGCAGCAGCAGGTTAGTTATGGTGAAATGTACCACCTAGTACCTTGAGTTGTGAGAGGGAGAACAGACTGAGACTGAGACAAGCTGATGCTCAGCTTTGCCCACAGTCTGTGGAGTGTGACTCTCAGTGGTAGCACACAGAGGTGCTCCATGGGCAGGGTCAAGAGCCAGGGTGCCAAGGAGTCACAGGAGCCCTGGAATCATAGGTTTTTTTCTGGTGGATTGTCAAAAGCAGAATACTCTCGTGTGGCAACACTGGAGAAACACACTGGTGTATACTGGGTACTCAGAGAATGTGTCTCATGCTAGTACAGACCTTCCTTGAGAAGGAATGCTGCAAATGTCGAGTATCACTGAGGGCTGCAAGTAGTGACACACTAGCTATTGACAGCCCACATTCTTGATGATGTAATCTGTCTGTATATACCTTAGAGAATCAAGTCCTTTTCTGTTATGGGCAGTTGTTGAAGGTGTGGGATAGTGACATGACAATTCTTTTTGAGACATGCAAACATTTGCACACTACAATGAAAAGTGGGATGCTTGAAAAAACAACATTTACACCCCATCAGGCAAAGAAAAAAATGCATGCACAATATTGTTTGTGCTAAGGAAGAATAAATAAGGAAAGTAAAGTATCAGAATGAAGGAGAACTTTCATAGGATGCTGCAGTTGACGTTTGGTCGTATCAATTCAGTATTTCTTCTCATCTCTAAATTATACACAAGTCTGAATTAGCATATACGAACAGAAATAGTCCATGCCTAGGTTGTAGGTGCTATTATCAAAGCATAAGAAAATTTTCTTTTTACCATTTGTGCGGATTTACCACTCAAATTAATTCATAACATTTGAAAAAATTGTGATAGTAGTTCTACTCGTTAATTAGGTATTTGTTGAAGATAAAATGCTGTAATATATTTTAATCCTCTGAGGGGAGTGATGAACTGAGTATATATTAGGTATTTCTGCTTTTTTGTTGTCATTGTTATGTCATTTTATATATATAACTGTAATGTCACTTAGTGTTTTAAGGATTGCTCTGGAATTTCTGCTTTACCTATCTGTTTTTGTTTTTCCACCACAGCATGATTTAGCATTGAGAATCTTCAATTTAATTATCAGAAAACCTGTTTTCTGACCTCATGCTTCCACTGATATGTTCTATATGATCTCACCTTGGTCATTTTTCCTTTCTCTACTTTGGTATCCTTATTTGCCTTTTACTGAAGTTCTTTGAATTCTCTGGATGTCGGGAATTAGTCTTTATTAGGAAAAGATACCACCTTTTTATTGTTAATATTTCCATAAAATATTTAAATTTGCCATACTGCAATACTATCAGTTTAGTAGAGGTAACAAGTGTGATGGCTTTGTGTCAATATTTCAAAGTAAAAACGAGTGTTCATAATGCAAAAGCCATTAGCTAATGAGCTTGTTATGAACAGTTTAAATAGGCAATTTTAAAACCCTTATCTGTCTTTACCTAGCTTGAAAAGCAGTACAGTGAGATTCGTAGTGGATCATAAATTGGCGTAGTTTAAATGCTCTTCAATTTGTATGCTGCTATTAAACCATGAAATATATGGTTTCAGAAACTGGTCTGATGTTTACTGTATGGCATGGGACTGTATCCAGTACTTCCACCTCTGTCTGCTAATATTGTCTCCAGATGCCCGTACTGTGAGAAGAGAGAATTACTGAATTTTCTAAGTGATTTATTTATTATAGAAATTAATTAATATAGCTGTTCCAATGCCAGGTTGCTTGAACAAATTGAAACTTTCTTCAGAACAAAACCAAATAAATTCTGAGTTCTGAAAAAGTATTTTCAACAATCCAGGAATAGAAAGGTTAAGATTATTCTATTTGTTCCTTCTGGAACAAACTGAAATATTTTTCAGAGATTCGTGTGCTTTAACCTAATAAGGTTTCGAGGAGTGATTTTCCTGCTCTTTGGTTATTTTTTTCGAAGGGGTCAGGGGTTACATCTTGAATACTTTGCAATATGGCTAGTTATTTTCTGCCTCAAAGGTAAAATATTTATTTTCTAATAAATATGGAGGATTTTGATCTGAAAGTACATTCTATGCTGCTGAGATTTGATCAATTTAATACTAATTTCTAAGAATTCATCTGCTATCAGAAAAAATGAGAGAAGGTTTCTAAATATAGAACTTACTCTGACTAAGATTATTGCCTAAGCGGGTTTCGATGCTTAATTTTGAAACTTTTGATTACTGAATAAGTTGTTTTGCAGCAAAACAAAAGAAAAACCCTCACATTTTTCTCCTATAAGAACTTTTGCATTATTCTCCCAAAAGCTCCCTTGAAATCTGTGACACCCGTCCCTTGATTTAGCATGAATCACAGTTAAAAGTGCAGAGGACTCTGTAATTGTATATGAAAGAGTTGCATTTTTGTGTGTGGTTTTATTTTACTGAAGGCATATGGGAGCATGACATGGAACCATAATGTAGCACGTGCTACTTTACCATTTAATGATAGGATTGACTTCTGCTGTAGTCGATTCTGTTCTGATTAATGCATCACAAAATATGGGCCAGCTGGACAGCAACCTGCCCCATGGGCCTTGTGATGTTCCCAAATTCATCATTCTTGGTTCGTAGTGTGTCTCATTTTTCCTGTGGGCTGCCATAGCCTACTATTTCATAGCAAGGCTGAGCTTCTAAATAACCAAACTTTAACGAAAAAGTGAAATACAACTCCAAAGTTCTGAATTTGCATGTAATCAGTGAGTCCTACTGTCTTCTATTATGGATGATAGATCAGTTGACTTGAACTGATCTTTTACTCTTCTGATAGATTTGATGTCAGGATGTGCTATTTTGTCTTGGTAACTTATCAGCAAAATAAACCAGTATGTTAACCAAGTACTTTCTGCTTGCAGATAGAGATATTTTTGGGTTACTTTGTAAAGATGTCATGTCACTAAGTTCAATTTTGCAAGCCATTTTGTGGTGCTATTTTGGGTTTCTTTTTTCCTCTTGGAAGTGTACAAAGACTCAATGTCTCCAGATATGCACAACTCAGACTGTACCTTCCTTGAGTAGTCTGTGATACTACTATTTCAGTAAAATGAAAGCACTGTAAAACCTAATGCTAGCAATTACGTATTGTTGCCCTCTGGCTTTCAAGAAGATTATATATAGAGAACTGCAGAGGATTTGGTCCCAAGGAAAGTGTGGTCTATTATGAGAAAGGAGATTATTTCTAACTGTGCATTTCAAAAATATTTTATTGTTCTACAAATCTTAATATAACAGCCAGCTTAGTGAGAAGTGCAGCATTTGCTTGAAATATTATCCATCAAAAAGTGTCTTGTTTCATTAGAACAAGCAGTGACTCCAAACTTGACCTCTGCAACAGAATTGTTGGGGACAAAGAAAATGTGAAATACTGTGGGAGGCAGCAATCTCCTATTTATCTTTCTTCACTTGGCCTCATGATTTTCTGTTTCTTTTTCAAGGTTCTCTATTTTTCAGTGGGATACAGATCCCATGGTGGAGAACATGAGATACTTTGTGAAAGGGAGACTGCAAGCTGCCAGCAAACCAGTTCGCTAAGGAAGCAGATTGTTTAAATTGTGAGAGATGTGCTGAATGATAGATGATGTGAATCATCTTACTAAGTGCCCCTATTAACAGTGCTCGTACTATCCAAAACCAGCCTAGGCTCTCCTACGTGTCTTCTGTCTGTCTTGCTTTCCTGAGTAGTGGAGGATTGATAAGTACTATAGTGGTTTGTTCTCTGGGTGTCTGAACAAGTCAGGGTTTTCAACTTTAAAGAAATTGTGAAAACTGTCTCAGGAAAAACAATAAAGGTGTTTTGTTTTGTGTTTTTAAAGACTAAGCACTGCAAACGTGTCAGTGTCTTCTAAAAGTCTAATTCTGTTGTGAAAGGATAGGAGCAGATGTGCCAACAGGAGAGCGAGCTTCAACTATAAAAGGTATATAAGTCATTTATTTATAATCTTTACAGAAGTATTAATTCCTATAGAGTATTTTCATTTATTTTTCTCAACTGATTTACAGTGTAACCGGGACTAGCTGAAAATATAGTCATAAATGTGGGGTTTTTGGTTAATTATTTGGAAGAGACAAGGTAAAACTGTAGCATTTAACTAATAGTATAAAATTTATTTTGCAGAAAAACAGCTATATTTCATGGCTATCTTCAAGTTTGTACATATAAAAAATGCACTCTAAATTTATGCCAGGATAGTGCATCATTAATGTTTAATAGAGAAATAAATCTAGGTATCATCAGCATAACAATGCTATAATCTTTGGATGTGAGTAATGTGTCTCATGTGGGTGGGCATGAATGGCAAGTAAGATTGGATAAAATATGCAATTTTATGTAAGGGACTGTGGGGGATTGGTGAAGATCTGGATGCTATTCCTGAGTCACAGCATAGTAGTGTTTATGTATAAAAACACTATAAAATCAGGGTTACACCATAAAAGAGACAGCAATACTAACACAACATAAAATAAAAGGAAATAAATCTTTACTTCTGCTTTAAAACAACAGGAACAAAGCTACAATGAAAACCCCACTATAAAAAGACAAACATAGAATCATTTTCTGTATTACAGTAATTTGTTTACTTAGATCCAGTGTTTTGTATTCTGTACAGAACAAAAACAAACACTTAACTGATTTCCCATGGGAAAAGACAGCAATTTTGATTCATGCTTGTTGGTATTAGATCTGTAGATTGTACGGAGATATATAGAGCCTATCCATATATGAGAATAGTTCATTTTATTCTCAGAAAGAAATACCACTGGAATCCTACTAAGTAGGGCAGCATAAACAGCAGCACAGTTTTATTGAAGCTCTGTTAGCTGATGATAACAACATGAATTTCTGGTGAACATAGGAATTTGAGGGCCAAACTACTGGTCTATGCTGTCTGTTTTTGTTTGGCTGTACTCTGTGTCTCGAGATACACCCAGAGAGCAGTCAAAGTTTTTCCAAACTTTTGTCCTTTAGGCAGCTTGTGAAATACAACCATATTTTGGAGGGAAACTTGTCAATATATTCCATGCTACAAACAAAAGGAGCAGTCTGCTGTAGAGCTCCACTCTGCTTTTTCTGGTTTTGGAATTGCTTTTGCAGATTTTGCAGTTTTCAGTGTTTAGGAGGGGGGTGTTTAGCTTTTGGTTCTATTTTCAATCTTAGATCTTTCAGTGCATTTTTAGTGCTATTTTACATTTATATAGAAACATAAATCTAATGCCTTTTATATACATAAAGTTTAGCTTTATAGTGCTTAGAGGTTCTAAGTAGTACTTTTTTATTCTCAATTTGGCAATTCTTATTAACATAGACCCACTTTTTCTTTTCATCGGTCTAGCACTTAACTATCTTCCCACATAATGCATCATTTGCAGATTTAATTAATGGCTTCTTCATTTAATGACTACTTGTAGAAGTCTGATGAAACTTTTAACACTCATCCAGCTACTAGTGGAGTAGGCTACTTTCCTTATCTACACCAGGTGAAATTCTGTTACCATCAGTTTTACTTATTTTTTGTCACTGGTTGTGATTCATCTAGTGATACTTTCAAGCAGAGTTACTCTAATTCTGTTGTTAAACTTCCTGGCATGATTTACTAGTGACATCGTATTGCTTATTAAATGTAATAAAGTTTCTCAGATCAAGAACATGAGTAGTTTCAGAGATTTTTACATCTTTTTAAGTGACTCATGATATTAAATATTTTACAAGCATCCAGTTAAACAGAAAGCAAAAGAAAAATCTGGCTTTGTAGATGGAAGTCTTCCAACAAACTCTAAGATCCAGTGACCCTGAAAACTGCCTTAGGAGTATTCAAAGTAGTTATCACAGTTTATCCAGTTTTAATGTACCATGAATAAAAGGAGTGCTGTTCTCTGTATTAAATGGAAAAAGTACTACTGGAGAAAGAGGAGCACAAAACTTCCTTGACTGTGTGCCTATGAAGGCTTTATGTATTTATAAATTGTATTTATATACTTTTAAGGTCTTTATGGTGATCTTCTACTTACATGAAACTTTCGAGTTAAAGACTTATGGCCTATTTTTTTTTTATTATTTTTATTTGATGATTAAACATATGTTCATGTTAAGTTCATGTTAAGTAGTAGACAAATGAACTTTTTTTTGGCAACTGGAAATCTGCAAAATTTTCCAGTCTGTCTTAACACTGATAATGCAAATATTTACCTGAGAAAATAGAGGAAAATGGAGAACCTCACTCAAGTGCTTATTTTCTTTTGTAAGTATTGTGCCTTGGTGCAGCCTAAGCAAGTTCTCAGAATTTCTAGGGCTTTTTTTTCTCCTCTGAATGAAAGAAATCTGAGTGATTAAAACAAATAGGTACCGTTGATCCCACATCTATGTCTAGATCCTCTATTTACTTGTTATTAAATTATTTTCTCTGTTTTTTCATTTTGTTTTGTTTTTTTTCTAACAGCTGCAGCTTTCTGTATTTGAATGTTTGTTTTTTTTCTCTAAGAAAATTGTTACTCAGTTATGTGTGTAAGAATATTTAGATGGGTTCAGGGAGTTGATTTATCCTTGCTCCCTGGGCCCTTTAGGGGCGCAGAGAGGTAGGAGACGTGTTTGAGAAACAGGGCCTGTAATTCCAGTAACATATTTAATATATTTATAGCCTGTATTCATTTTGTAGAAACCTAAGCTACACCGAAGTGCACACACTCTTTGGATTTTTGTTGAGTTGAAATTGAAGCACTAAACTGTCCATTCTAAGGTAGGAATAGAAATCGATAGCAGAGCTAGAAATGGAGCCATAATACTTTAGGATGTTATTTTAGCTCTTAAGAGATAACCATCATCCATCCTGTTTACTTTATTTAAAGATTAGCCAAGATGTACTATCGAAAGAAGAGAAAAACTCTACTTTTTAATTTTTTTGCAGGCACTATGTCTTTTTACCTTCCATTTGCATAGTGGGAACTTCTCTCCCCAAAACGTAGTTTGGTTGTGAAGTATCTAGCTTTGACTATACCATACTTATAGATCTACTCCAAAAATAGATTATTTGGGATTTGCCAGTGAAGAAACTTCATTAATTGTATTTTCTTTTCGTACTGCACATATTTGCTTCAATATACTGAAATCGCAGTAGTAGTTGCCTAAACAGGCACTGTAAAAATAGTGTCCTCCTGGCTTTACAGTCCATAAGTATAAAGCATTCTTAGTGTGATAGCCTGAGATTACAGGGCTGCAAATTCAATAGGTGGCTTTTAAAAAATTCAAGTCATTGTAAAAAAACCCAAACAACCAGCAACAAATATACTGACTGGTCAAATTTTTTTATTTTGCCTCAGTTGTACCTGACTTTGTAAGAATTTAAAACTTTGTAAATACTTTCTGAGTTAATACCTATCATAAAGCTCTAAAGGCTATTAAGCAGATTTAAACTCTCCTATTTGAAGTGCAAAGCTATGTTTTTGCACACCATTAGCTGGAAGGTATGTGTAATAAAAGGAATAGTTTATTGGGCAATAATGATGAAAGTTGAAGATACTTAGTTTCCTGGAGAATGTGTTCAAGCTTGTGTTTGGCTTGTAGCCAGACCCCAGCTCATATGAAGCTGACCTCTGATCAGGATCTCTTCCCCATGTTGTTGATGTTTTTACAATTTCCTTGTCATGCCTCTACCTTGGGGAGGGGAGGCCTGGGTGTGTCACCACAATATATCCTACAGAACTCCACACACAGATACAGGATTTAGTGCATCTTAGTGAATTCTTGCCATTGCCTTCTAGTGAACTATTTAACATCCAGTGGTACCAAGCTACACTGCAGTCTTTTAGTATCTGGCACATCTTGCATCCAAACAGCGCTCTCTTTTATTATAAAAAACCCTCTAATTGCATTTTCACGAGTCCTTTTAATCTCCTGTGAAATGTGCTGGCAGTAGTGTGTCAAGCATAAGAATTCATGAAAATGGCATTCCTTCAGCACAGTTTTGGAAAGGGGTCTTTATTTCATTATGTTTTGCCCCATTTTGTGAATAGATTTCAAAGAAAAAGGCAGAATAGAATAGAAGGTAATGTCTAGAGAAGGATTTGAAATGAACACAGAAGTTTTTCCTTTGCTGGGAGGAAAGCGAGTGGTGCTTCTGCTGTTTGCATTTGAGCTACAAATTCTTTAGCAACTATCAAATATTTTGCAGAAAATTTACCACACACAAGCAAGGCTTATAGATGTTATTTATTTCTATTATTTACACCACAGAAACCATATTTGGCAGTGCAATAGTATGAAATATGATTTGGATTTTTAAAATTATTATTTTTATTATTTTATGTTTTTTTGTATTCTTCATGCATGTAATAGTTCCCTGGTTATTTATATGAACACAGAAAATGGAGGCAGAAAGCACCAATCCCGGTGAATGTAATGTGGATTGTCTCCCAAAAGATCTGATATTGAAGTCATCAGCTTTGGAAAGATAAAGTTCAGTCTAGGAGGAATGCTTTTAAAGTAGCACTGCCAATCATTTAAACATCTAAGAGTCTAATACATATTATTAATGTGTTGGAAACAATTAGTAGCTTAAGCAGTAGGAGTAAGATGAAGATCCAGACACATAATAACTGAGGGCAAGGCTTTCTTTGCAGTTATTTTAGAACAGAAAAAATAGAAATGCAGTGTTTTTAAAAGCAGGGAGGCGTAATTACTTGAATAGTAGGCCATGCAACTAAAGGATCAGATCAGATGATTAGTATGTTTTGCAGGAAGAAAAACATTTTTTGCATAATTTTGTTTGATTTGAATTTTATTGATGAATGGGATTAACATACTTATTCTTTGGATTTGGTTCCTGCAGATTCTTTTTTTTTTTTTTTTCCCCTTAAAAAGGCTAGCAGATAAACACCCTATGCAGTGTTCCTTTTTACCTCACTATGCACACTGTAGTGGTGTTACACCATCACGGTTTTTGGGTGGCAGGATGTTTATAAAATTTATGCTTGAGCTGTAAACATGGAGAAATAATGTACAAGCAGTGGTGATGGAGAAAGACTGAATTTTCCAGTTGTGAGCATGGGAGTGATAATTAAAACCCTGGACAGGGGAAAAAACTGAAGAGCAGGAGGTCAGATATAAATCTGTGTGGCTCTGTTAGAGACAGCAATGCAGTGCCAGCTTCTGGTAGGTAATGCTCCATTACTGGCTGCAACTAAAGGAAAAGGACAGAAAAGTATGAGGAACCATAAAACTGTCCTTCACTTGAAGGGTTGTGAAGGAAGTTTCTAAATTTTTTTTAATTATGTGAGTCTTTTTAATATGAGATTCTTCTATCCTGTCATTCGTGCTCAATTTTGCTCTGTCTGTCCCCTAATGCCAGCCTGTTTCTTTGAAGGTAGGAGTGTGGATTTATATGCACACATGTGTGCACATTAATATTTCCTGTATCAGAAATACTGTGTGTTTGTAAAAGGACTCCATCACCCAAAGTTGAAAATTATAATTTAGAAGGTAAATTATGCAAAAATTGCGTTTCAGACCTGTTTCCAAATAAATTGGCAGATACTAACTGTGAGCTTGGAAAACATTATTTTTATTCTTCAAGATGTATTGCAACATGGAAATAAAAATAAACTTCAGTCTCAGAAAGGGAGTGCTTCACGGGCTGGTTCTGTCAGCCTTGTTCTGCTTGAAGATAGCAGTGTAAACTGCTGTGTAAACATCCTTTTGCAAACCGCATTGTACTCCTGCGTCTTATTTATCCCCATTTGAGGACCAAAACCTAAAGTCTATATGCGATAGGTGTGATCCCACTGACCGAATATTTTTATTAAATAATGCTTTATGAACGTAATAAATTCCATGGCATGTCATTGGGTTGAATTGATGCTTGACACAACTAAGTAGGGGAAAACAGAGGTGTCTGCTCTCAGAGGTTTGTAGCCAAGGTACTACAGTTTGAGAGAAGCATTAAAGTATTAGTTTCATTGAGTTGATGAATCTTCTCCTAATCCTATTCTTAACTAAGGCAACTTTGAGGATGTGTTTGACTTGGAAAGTTATGTGATACATTTATGAATTTTTACATTTTCCATTCAAGTGCAAGATTATTTTTTTCCCCCCTGTATTTTAAAGATACTTTGTCAATTCTAATAGTTTATAGGCCTGGGGGAGGAAATCACTTGTAAGAAGTGTCTCCAAATCATGTGAAGCAAAGAGTTACATGAAAGGAAATTTGTGAATATGAGACAGACAAACATTATTACAGATGGTTAAATAGTGGTAAAGTCAATTACTTATCTTAGATCAATGGCAGATGAAGAGAGTTCTTCACTTCTAATAAATTCTTATCTCTAGCCTACGGATTGTGTGATATTCTCTAATTCTCATCCTATAATCAAAACAGTCATTCATAAGCATGTAATGAAAGCTTAATCAAGGTTATATACATTTCATTTAATCTGATGGAGAAATCAGGATTCTTTAGAAAAGGAACGTTTATAATAAATTACTGATGAGGTTGGTAGTGAATCAGATTACTACTTTGAGAACAAAATCCATACTGAGAGCTCTAGAAACAGGGCGTGAAAAAGAGATACTTAGCTATCTGTGAAACAGTGGCTATGTTACTATAATTCAAGTAACTTCAGCACTTGCTTTGGGTTTTTTTGATAACATACACTTAAATTTTTCATGAGCGATTGTATATAGCATGACTAAATATTTTCCAACTTACCTTTTTTTTTTTCTTCTCATTAAAAATACAAGTTATATTGTGCCAAGCTAAATAATGATTGTGGCACAAAACAGAAGTAATTTGAAATAAAAAATAAAATATTTTTTGTCCTTCTTTTTTCCACAGTCTAAACTGTGCAGAAGAGGGTAATCCCAGCTGTGTTACTCAATCTTCATAAGTGCTGATAAATCTCTTGTCAGATCATGTATCTATTAATGAGCCATAGATATTTTTAGTTTAGAAATTTTAGTATACCCTGCTTTATATATTTCCTACCCTCTCCCTTCTTTGTTTGAAATTCAAGTGCTGCCATAATATAATGAAACACCATCTCTTGTACCGCTGTCCCACAGGAAATGTTGCCACTTAAAAATAACACTGGTGGGAAACAAATGAGAGAAACACTAGATTAACGTTAAAATGTTAGTCAAAGCAACCTGCTAAAGAGAGATGGATATATGTGTTAGAGAATTTTATTAATCTTAATTTTCGATATACATATGCATTCATCAATTGTAAGAAATCTCCTTTGTCCTCTCAACTAAATGAGGTCTCACTTGTTGGGGATATATAGTATTTTGCATAGATGTTTTTGACCTTGTCTTCAGTTCCTGGAAAAAAAATTGTAATGAATGGATCTCATTATCATTCTTTAAATATTTTGTGTATCTACTGTAGAAAAAGAAGTGCTGGAGCTGAATGGCTGTGGCACCATCATGGGATCTCATATCATTCCAGCTCTTGTTCTATTTATAGCTGCAGTGTGCTCTCTTATGAAGTTGCTGCTGATACTGGGTTTTACAGTGGCCTTTTGTTTGAATAATTGATTGCAGTAAAATCATAAGGCTAAAGCACACCTATATACAAATGCATACAGTGAATCAGGAATACATGAATATTCCTGAAAATTTTAATCTTCTGAGCTAACGGTTTATATAGTAAAATTAAGTAGTGTAGTTCATTTACAGATTGATTGAGAATTTTATTTATCAGTTCTGGTAAAATTCTAGTATAATAAGGTAGGTTAAATGTTCTGTTTGCTTGTTGGGTTATTTTGTCAGAGAATCAGGTAAAAGAATTCTGCTTCTGTGCCTGACAGAGGTGTTCTCAAGAGTGAATGTTGTTCCAGGTACTTCATCAAGTAGCCAAGCAATGAGTTAGGAGAGAAGCAGGATTTCCCCTGTTTTGCCTATTGCATTTTAGACTAAAGAAGTCATACATACCAAAGGCAGGGGAGAGAGGAGTTTGAAATCCAGCGAAGGATGAAACATTTATTGTGTTAGATGCTAATTGCATTAGCATCAGAGCAAGAAAAGAGCATTGGAGGGAACATTAGAGTGGTGCCACACTGGAGTGACTTGCGCTGATGATACCTCTCAGTGTAAGAATGAATTTAGATGATGATTCTGATTTTTGAGGTCTGATTATTTTCTGTACTGTGATTTGTTCTTTGCACTGTGCATACACATTATTGTCTCTTTCCATGTGAGGGAAATATGAGTGAGAGAATGTATAAAACAATGAGGACTAGGAATTCAAAGTCATTCTAAAGGATCCATTAATGTGATGCAGGATTTCACTGCAGACTTTAAATTAATGACAGACTGTATTGTACTAGTACTGAACAAAAGAATATAAATTTGTTACTTTTAAATTGCACTTAACAATTAGAGCTGCTGATTTCTTTCAAAAGATCGCAGGAGAGTACTTTCCAGATATGTTTGCAGTTACCCCTAAAAGGCTGGTGAAGGAATTTGTCTTTGAGCACTCTACAGTTCATCTCAGCATTTTTCACTGTTAAGGTCCATGCACTAACTACTGTTTTTTTTCTTGATATTCTTGTGGCTTCTGGTTGGAGAGCTTCCTGGAATCACAGTAAAATTAACTTGGAAAGGAACCTGTGAAGGTTACCTAGTTTTCGGTGACTTACAGATCTGAGCAGAGCTGGAAAGCTTATTCCTACTGCTCTGCACAGGCGTGTTGCTTTTTGGTTGCTGTAAATTTTCTTTCTCATTTCTTATGTGGCAGTTTTCTGCATGTGTGAACTGTGCTATTCTCTCAGGTTAGGATGAATCCTTATGTTGTTCAATATATTTTTAGTTTATTTAGCTATAACCTAATAAAACAGTTAAATGCTCTGCTTCAAAAATCATAGTAGTCCTATTAAAGAGGATTTTAAATCTATTGTGTGTTTTTGCATTGTAGCAAGTTAGACACAACTAGAGAAAAAAAAGGGAAAAACTCTTATGTTTTTCAGTTTTCATAAATATCATGTTCAAGTTAGTATGTACTTCCCCTGTTTCTGAGTCCTGATTTTACACTGAGTGACTTAGGGAAATTTGTCTATGATTTTGTAATCCGTGTGGGTATTAGCATGGGTTTTGTACTGCTGGTTTGCCTGAGCAGAAAAGGATATAGTCCAAGAATAATGGCAAAATACAGAAGAGCTCTCTGATGCTACTTTTTCCTTCTCTCTCTCTCTCT